>JAJKFI010000060.1:1297079-1307901 GCA_029204185.1 Lerista edwardsae
AGAGAGAGAGAGAGAGAGAGAGAGAGAGAGAGAGAGAGAGAGAGAGAACAAGCAAACGAAGGCAACGACTGGAAGCAAAGGAAGAAAGAGCCCCCTGGAGAACTGCTACTTCATCCCATTCCTAATTCTTTAGTAGGTAACATTTATTTAGTGAGACCTTGCATACGGTAACAGTTCTTGCCCGGTGGACTTACAGGCTGTCTCTGTCCCCCCCCCCCACGCAGCTCCCCTCCACACCATTTTCACACGTGCCGAATATGTTCAGTCCTGCCTCTTTACTGGATTGTGACTCGGTTCCCAAGCACCATTGCTACTGAGAAGCCCCCCTTCATTGCAATGGGGTTTACTTCCTATATGTAGGGATGCGGAGGGTTTTTTGTTTTTGTTTTTCGTTTTATTAAACACCACTTTTGGGGGGTTAAAATATCTGAATAAAAACACGAAACACCACATTTTGGTGTTTAAGGTATTTTCCAGAAATTAAAACAGATTACTTTTCCAATTAGAAATAATATGGTGGCTGCATTGGCTGACTCTATATCACCTATCTAGTACACGTTTAAAGCATTTAAAATTAATAAAAATGAGAGCTTGGATTGAGAATGTGGAATAAAAACAAACATAACCTGCCTTTTGGGGGTTAACATATCTGAATAAAAACTCATAACACTGCAATTTGCTATTTTAATCAAGAATGTTTTTGGAAAAACCACCCCCACCTGGTCCTGGTGGCAGGGGAAGGATGGGCATGCTCAGAAATGCACATACCAAATAATAAGATCCAGGGTGGTGCAATGCAGCCATTTCCGAAGTGGTTGATCACGACCCACCACAGGAACTGGAAGAAGTCCATTCTTGCTTAAGGGGAAGTGGGTGCCACAGCAATTGTGGCACTCTGGGGACCTGGAAGCTTTTAACCTTACCTGGGGATTGTGCTTGCCTTGAGGAGGGTCTAGGAGGCCTCCTGGTGATTGAAATTGCTCTGATTGGTGCTTGGAACCCACTTCCAGTTTTCGATCCAAGTGCCATTCAGAGCAACTTCAAACACCAGGTTCAAGTGAGGTCTAGGACACATGACTTACCAGCTCCAGAGGCGCTAAATCCCTAAGGGAAAGGGAGAAAAGTGTCCCACCAAGCACGGCATGCTAGATGATCCTCCCCGATCTTAATTTTCAGCTGCACAGAATCAGACTGCAGATTTAACATACTGGCCTCAGCTGCCCACTATTGAGTTACCTGTTCATGATGCTCAATGCCCATGCTGATGGTGTTCACAAGGATGGCAATCATAATCCCGCGGTTGAAGTATTTGCTCTCCACAATTCCCCTCAGTTTGACCCTCACTTCTTGCCACATGTCATTGCAGAGAGTCAACTGGCCGCCTTCTTCTCCATCCTCCTCTTCTTCTTTCTCCAGGTCTGCAGCCCCCTCACTTCCTTTCCTTCCATCTCCCTCTTCCTCACTGGCTTCCCCTCCTCCTTCCTGATCCGAATCTGCACTGTCGAGCACAGAGAGTCTCCGAGCTGCTTCCCGCTGGGCCTTGTGACATCTGGGACAGTTGCTGGGATCAGAAGTCAGCGTCATGGCAATAGGCTGGCCGAGGCCTTGTGGCATGCAATCGATGGAGTTGTGTTTCCGGCAGCGCCCTGGGTGAGACATACAAGAATCTAATGTAAGGGGAAAAGATTCTCTTTTTTTTTCAGGGTAGTTTCTCAGTTCTGCATCTTGCTATTTAATTAAGCATAACAGCCCCTAAAGTGAGTTGCCAGCCATCTTAAGCGGGAAGGAAATTAAGCACTGGAACAGCCTGACAACAGAAGTGTTAAGACCATAATCACCGGGAGACTTTAAATGGAGATTGCTAGTCTCTCAGAGATCTGCTCCACTTCAGCCACAATACTCAATTGTGTTCAGATATGGAGCAGGGGCAGAATAATTCTCTAGACTTCAAGAATCATTGAATAAGAGGCCATGGCCTGCATTATTCAGAAGGTTAAAAAAGAAATTACCAAACATTCTTCTATCTTTAAGATCTATGAAGCCCTATTGATCATGAAAACAAACAATTCAGAAATGCAATTCTTTTTGGAAAAACATCATGCCGAAGCAGGTCTTGCCTGTGTCCATCAAATCTATCTTCCTTTCATCGGCATGGTATGTTGACTTTCGTATCATCAACGAAATGATATATTTTATTGGCTGTCAATCCTGTGAGGTCTGCAGAACTGACAAGGATGTGAGGAGAAACGGAAACAATATGATGTGGCAAAATCGTTCACGATGCCTGACTGAGTTCAGCTGAAATCATTTCCAGATTAGGATCTGGATCATTTCCAGGTGTGGGAACATGTGAGAAGGTCAACTGGCAAAAGAATGGAGTACGACCTGGAGGACCTGTCCAGGCTTGACTTACAATTGCCTGCTGAAGCTCAATGGAATGCAGCCAGAGGAGAGAACCACACTGAGAAGGCTACATCTGGGACTGAGGATTCCGTGAATCACTGTATACTGTATATTTGTAAAAACCCCATTGAAAAATGGTGGTTTAGACTAGCCTGCTCATGTAAGCCACCTTGGGCATTTGCATCGGCGTGAGGTATACATTTTCCAAATAAATAACATAAATTAGGATCACAGCCTTGTTGTCCTTTTCATTCTCCCTGCACTAACCTTAAGGGCATTTTGCCACATGTCACTGCAGAGGGTCAACTGCCCACCTTGTGTCCACCAGTCCAGTTTGATACCAGAAGAGATTGGAGAGAGAAAAGACACAGCTTTATGTTTCTTTTGGGCACTAAGGGTGACCTCACACATGGTAATCAGAAGGATATGGAAATCATTTTTGATCTACAGCTATACATGTAATTTGTGACAGCAACAAGCGCTTGTATCACATAGGAACACGTTAAGGAGATAGGATAGACTGCAGTACCCTTTGGAGTGTCCTTTCAAATGTGGCTTTGTTGCTGTATAGCGTGTATCACTGCCCTTCAGAATTTACCATGGCAGAACTGTACAACTTTGCCAAACATCGGAAACCTCTGTGACTGCTGATATGCTACTGCAGCAGCTACAGTGACATTAGAGCATCAGGCTGGAACTTAAAAGGCAGAGATCCCCTAAATCTCAGACTTATTACAACGAACACTCTTTGTGTACAAGACATTATTCAGCAGGGGGCTACAGATGTTACAGACAGTTGCATTTATCGAAGAATGTGTGTTTAATTCAAAATTAGTGATGGCTGAACTCCCCCCAGCTGGGGTAAAGCAGATTTTTCTTCCAAAAATGGAAAAAAATAAATCTGTATTTTTTTCCTAAATCCATTCTGAAGTTTGGATCCCACAGTGCTACCGATGTGGGCCACAGGACCATAATGGGGCTTGGTGTTCTCCCTGCTCCAATCTGCGCTGTGGTAAAAAGGTAAAGGTAAAGGTTTCCCCACGACTGGATGGTCTAGTCGTGACCAACTGTAGGGGGTGGTGCTCATCTCCGTTTCAAAGTCTGTAGAGCTGGCGTTTTGTCTGAGGACAAGTTTCTGTGGTCATGTGGCCAGCATGACTCTACACCATAGCGCACCCACCGTAGCGCACTACACCCTTCCCACCGAAGTGGTCCCTATTTATCTACTTGCATTTAGGTGCTTTCGAACTGCTAGGTTGGCAGGAGCTGGGACAAGCAATGGGAGCTAACTCTGCTGCGCAGTCTTGAACTCCCAACCTTCCAGTCAGAAAGCCCAGCGGCAGCGGTTTAACCCGCAGCGCCACCACGTCCCTCCAAACCAATCGCCAAACACACAACCTCATTACCCCCTCCTTTCAATTTTTCCAATATTATTGGTAGTTGGTGACAAACAGGCCTCTCCATTGTACCAGTGGCTATGCAAATCTGGGTGAGAAAGGGGGACAGGTGTGGCTGCGGCAGAGTTGGCTGGTGCCAAAACATGGTGTGCTCTGAGCTCAATTTGCAACAGGCTCAGGAAGCTGAAACATGGAGTTGGCCATTCTGAACCCCAACTCCTTTATGACTTTCAGAAGCGTCCCTATTCTTAGCATATCACAGTGAAAGTATTGTGCAAGTTGCCTTTTAAAATGCGTACAGATAATCCAAAGGGTTTGGTCATAAAGAAATAATCACCTACAGGTGAAGAAATGCTCCTGTGGTTAGAAAGGCGGAGATTGCAAGGTAAAATCAGGAAAATCTGGTTTTCTTTTTCCTTGCTGAGTTCATCTTGATGGAAGGTTAGGTGCTGAAATGTATTTTTTTTAATGCCACTTTCCTGAGCTGCACATTTTTCAACACAATGTGCATGTATTTTGTTTTCAATCTTCCTACTTGCCAATTTAACGTTATCTCTACTCTTATGAAAGGGCTTACTACGGTAACAGATGATTTTCTTTTTTCACTTTGGAGCATGTCTTGCAGGAAGGGCAGAGGTTTAGACACTACAGAGAAGCCAGAAAAGTCCAGGACCAACAGGAAGGAATCCTAGCAAGAGGAGCTGGGGTAGGGAGGTGGCAGATCAGAGAACCATCCCACTCTACTGCACTCTTCCACACATCAGGAGGACATATCAGAACATAAGAAGAGCCCCGCTGGATCAGGCCAAAAGTCCAGCTTCCTGAATCTCACAGTGGCCCACCAGGTGCCTCAGGGAGCACACGAGACAACTAGTTATTTGCATCTCCCGCATCTGGCATCCTGACATTAAAAAAAGGTAAAGGTTTCCCCAATGGTCTAGTCATGACCAACTGTAGGGGGCAGTGCTCATCTCCGTTTCTAAGCCGAAGAGCCAGCCAGCGTTTGTCCTAGGACAAGTTCCCATGGTCATGTGGCCAGAATGACTATATGCCAAGGCGCATGGAACACTCTAACTTTCCCACCGAAGTGGTCCCTGTTTATCTACTCGTAGTTTTAGCTGCTTTCAAACTGCTAGGTTGGCAGGAACTGGGACAAGTAATGGGAGCTAACTCTGTCACGTGGTCTTGAACTGCCAACCGTCCGGTCACCAGCTTTGCAGTTTAACCCACGGTGCCACTACGTCCCTTATTCTGAGGTAGCCTGCTCCAATAATCAGGAAGTTGCATGTAATTGTCATGGCTTGTAACCTGTGACAAACTTTTCTTCTAGAAATCTGTCCCATCCAGTAATGGCATCTAAATGATTTAGCAACGGGTACTCACTTTTGATTGGCACTTGTATCGGGGCCTGCCCACTGGAAGTGAGGTCATAGCTGGAACCCAGGAACCACCGCGCCTCCTCGGTAGGCCGTGCAGTGGCCCGGGAGTCCCGGGCCTTCTCTGGGGCCACCGCGCGGGCTACCGATTCCCCCCCCAGGAACCGCTGTGCCTCCTCAGGAGGGAGCCCCAGGCAGCCTACCTGCTCACGCTGCTGCTGCCGTCTGTCTCCCTCGCTCCGCTGCCTGCCTGCCTGCCTGCCTGGCTCTGAGAACGTGCAGGCAACTCAAACGTGCAGGCAATTCAAACATTACAGGGGGCGGAGTGGAGTGCCGACGGAGTCGACGAGTGGGCGGGCGAATGGGCGGGGCCAGCCCTAATCCTAGGAACGGGTATGCGCGTACTCCCGCGTACCCGCTACATGACATGTCTGGTCCCATCCCCTTTTAAAGGCATCCAGGCCAGACGCCATATCACCACCAGTGGTGTTCCTCTGTGGGGGGGGGGGGAAGCCTGAGCTCCTACGTAAAGTGGCCCCTACCCCTCACTTCCAGAGCTATTCACAGCTTGGAGGCTTTGCTCTCTGAGCCATAAATGGCCCTGAAAATGAGGGGGAGGGGCCGCGTTACGTAGGAGCTTAGGCTCCTGCAACAGTTAGCATCCCCTCCCCCCCCATAGAAATGCCACTGGCTCAGACTGCCTTGGACAACCAGTCCAGAGATGAGCAACAAAATGGCCAGGAGGAAGCAGGCGGGTACAGGGCCATAGGAGGCAATCTCCTGACCCTCTGCTACTCCCCTCAGCCTGCCTCTGGAGAGAGCCGCTTCACCTCACCTCATGAGTGGGCCAGAGCTGTTAAAGTATCCTGAGACCCTTATTTGCCTTTGTTGCTTTTCCCAGCCACCCTCGTTCCACCACCTGCCCTCACCAATCTTACTATAGTGCCTCTGATCTTTCCCACTCGCACTCCGCTTGGCCGTCCTTGGCTCTGCTTGGCCCAGGCGTCGATCCTGCAAGCTGTTGTAGAAGCCAAGGGTGCGGCGCTTGGCTTTGCGGACAATGTGGCAGACGTACTGGAAGATCTCCTCATAGCAGTCTCCCGGCTCCATGTAGCTGGCCACCGTGCTGGAGGAGAGGTATCGTGCACGCTGCTCTTGCATCAGCTGGTGCTCCCGCTGCTTGGTCTCCGAAAACTGGGTGGCAATGACCACCAGGCACAGGTTGATCATGAAGAACGAGCCCACCTAGGAAGCCGTGGCAGAGACAGGCAAAAAGTATGATCAGGAAGCCTAAAATATATTAGCAGTAGTGTAGCTGCCCGGATGGCAACTTAGTAGGTATTGTGGGCACCGCATCACTCCATGTCAGCAGCCCCTTCCACTCTCCATTGGAGCCATTCTGGGCCACAACAGGAAGTAGTCATGGAGGCCTTGTCAAGGTAAGGGAATGCTTGTTCCCCTACCTCAGGGCTGCATCGTAATTGAATCAGCACTGGAATGTTGGTTAGGATTGGGCTGCGTGAGAAGCTGTATTCCTAATCTTTAATCTTAAAAGACAAGGTAGGCTTCTTGCAACGATGACTCTCAAAAGTGTTATTTTGGGCCACATCGTGCCATACAAGGATAGCAAGAAAAAAATCAACATTTTGGCTTCATTTCTGATAACAGTCAAAGGTCCATTCAGAGCATTTCCCTCCTCAATCCCACATATCTTCTGTCTCACGTCATCCGACGATGGGAAAAATGCGAACTGGACTCTTATGCCAGAGTCCAGACAAAAGCAGAAGTGGATTGTAGACACTTGGAGACGATACAAGGCCAAGTGCAGCATGCCTCTGAATGCCTGTTGCTGGGAAACAACAGTGGAAGAGAGTGACTACCTTCGTGCCTACTTGTAGATTTCTCAGAGTCATCTGATTGACCCCTGTAGGATTCAGGATGCTTTGGTCTGGCCCTGTAAGGCTCTTCGTATCTCCTTAACCCACCAGGGGCTGGGGGTAGGATGAGGATCATACAATATCCTGCCACCAGATCACTCCCTTTGCCCCACTCCTACCTAGATGGATCAAGAAGTGGCTGTAAATTTTCTTTGCTTCAGGTGAGACCAAATCCTTGGGCTGGGCCTTTATTATCCCATCATATGGAGCCTAATCTAAATTCCAGGATTACAGTGACTAACAAGATAATTTCTTTCCAAATGCACTCTGGAACCCACACACCTTTCCCCAAAGTTGGTGCCTAAAGCCACTAGGCTGGAGACGAGGGACTAAGAATAAAGCACAAATGGCCAGTTCAATTCTGCCATTGATTCAAGTCCTAAAAGGGGGGGGGGGAGAAAGTGTTTGCATCTCCACCTAGCAGTGTTTGGTCATCATCTCCTACAGTACAATAGATTGTATTGTATTTGCCAAGTGTACAAATGCAAAAGGTGTTCGAAGCCTCCATCAGAGGATTCAATCCAGCCGCTTTCGGCTTTTCAAAGAGGACTCGGCTCTGCGCGCACTCAAGCAAGCCTTTGAAAACCTGACCCCATCTCGCCCAGCTTCAAAATCAGGACAATGCGCTGTGTTCTTTAAATGGCTTTCAGAGCGGTGCTAAATCTGTTTCCCCTTTAGCCATCTGTTTCTCCTCTATTTCAACCCATCCACTCCTTCGAATCCTTTCTGGCCTTGAAAATAAAGGAAGAATGAAAAAATGCTGCTGGGTTTCAACCTCTGCGACCCGTGAGGAGTTTGCAAAACTCCCGCTCTCTCGTTTTATTGTTTCAGTTGCCAAAGCCGGGAGGGTTTATCCCTCCTTGCAGTGGATGGTCTCACCCATTTCTACTCTCACCGTTGCCCTCTTGCCCACATTTTGACTGAAGAGAGGGGGTGATGTCCTTGGCTGTGTCGCCTTCTAAAATAGGAGACAAATCCTTCCCCTGCCTGAAGGAAGGCGCATAAACAGGTGGAAAGATATGACGTTGTCTACTGAGGTAAAGGGCAGGACTATTAAAAAAAATTGTAGATCAATACATGTGTTATTTTATAGACGGAGACAAGTAAGGAATGGCCCTAACGGGGCTGGTCTCATCCAATTGCTGATTCTGAGCGCAATCTGAAAGGCCTGTTAGGCTGACACATGTGCGCTGTGTCAGTCCAGCGCTGGGCCAACGCTGGCAGCGGTGTCGGTCCAGGCAGGCCAGAGACAAGTGCAGGTAACCCGTCCCCACAACGGCTGAGTCTGGCCAGCGCGGGCCTTGAAAATAAAGGATAATAAAGAAAATAAAGAAAATAATTTTCTGGGGGGGGGGAGGGCGGGAGGGAAGTGGAATGGGGAGGGAGAGGCAGAGGGAAGGCAGTCCTGTGGGTGGGGAGGCCCGGGGGGGGGGGGAGAAGCCCGTATCCAGCAGTCATGCTGGCTCCAACACCACATTCCCGTGCCACGCGGCCCTGACTTGGGTCGCTGCGGCCCACTTGCACTTGTGCCTGCTTTTTAGCAGGCACAGATCCCAGCACCCCTATCTGGCTCCCTGTGGCGTACCGTGGGGCAAGGGGACGGTGGTAGCTAAGCTGGAATTCCTGCCTACTTCTTCCCTGAGCTGCCATATAAAAGCTGCTTTGGTAAAAGTTCTGGTGACCCTGTCTTAAGACAACCGGCCAATTTGGTTCCTAGGGATGTAAGCAAAGCAAACGGAATGCGCCTTCATTTTCATTAGCCTTTATTGCTTCTTTTTAGATATTCTGCTTAACCTGTGCATGTGGATGATTTGAATCTCCTAGTGATGAATGCATACATGAAATTAATTAATTCAATTAATTAATGAAGTTGGAATAGCTGCAGTGTGAATTCAAAATGGCAATGATTCAACATATTATTTGTCCATTTTATCTAAAATTAATTGAAGATGGTGCCAAGAAACAAGTTATAAAAGTCCCCGGGCCTTTCTTGTGTATGCATTATTTCTTATTTCTGTTGTCATCACTATTGCCTTTTCCTTTTGCCATCTGCTATGTTACGTATTCGTAAGTCATGCCTTTACGATAATTGGATCACAAACTATAGTTTGTGTATGGGTGAGGCAGGTATGCACAGCTAATCAAACATGCTCAGTTATAACCTTACCATATAAGTAAGGCGAATAAGAGGAAAAATATGGAAATTGATTTTTTATGAATCTGGAATAAAACATATCTGCCAATTAAAAAAAACAAAACTAAGTTTGATTAACACACTTACTGGAACAACTTAGCTATTTGGAGGAAAGGAAGAGCCAAAATTGGCACCTTGTGCCATCCAGAATGAACTGTGGTAAAACCCTTTGCTGTCTAGAACTCACTTTGGAAAAAAAATTGTGTGCCCCTTTCCATATCTCAAATTGTTTGGGAGCATAAGAGCCAATCCATTTAGGTGAAAGGACACTCTGTACTTACAATGATCAGCAGGATGAAGTAGATGAAGTTGTAGAATGAATGAGCGTCCATCACATAGTACATAATCTCAACCCACCCTTCCAGTGTGATCACCTGCGAGGAAGGAAAAAGAAAAAACAGTCACACAAATACAGTGACTACAAATGTGATTCTTTCCAGATGCTTTAATATCAAAACAAATTGAATGTCAGAAATGATACACTTGAGAACCCAAGATGAGACCAAAGGGTAAGGCTGCACATTCAGCTTACATGATAGCTGCGGTGGGCGATACATATGGATGACAACTGACTCAGAGCGCAATCCTATACTGCGCTGAATTGGCAAGGTCGGCCCGCCTGCCAGTGCCAAATCCAACGCAGTAGTATAGTACCCAAAACCTTTATTGGCATTACATAATACATAATCCAATGCAGTATAGTGGAGGCTGGAGCTTCCCCATGGAGCGTTCACCTCCAGCCTCCCCTATGCGCTCCTTGGCTCTGCGCCTGCTAATCTGATCTAAGGGGGCTGCGTGGCCCGAATCGGGGTCACGCAGCCTCCCAAACGGGTCTAGGATTTGGCCGCCCCAACCCCCCTCCCTCCCACCAATCCCTGTCCTGAAACGGGACAGAGTCTCCCTTGGGCTGACCGGCTCCCTGTTGGCGAGTATGAGTAGCGTTGGCTTGAGAGCTTTAGCGCTGATGCGGGGGTGCTGCTCGGTGCTGACGTAGCGCTGATGCAACAACGTGTATAGGATGGCGCTGTCATTCCCTAAGATATTCAGAGGGGGCCCTTCTTTGTGTGTTCCCCCCACACTGAAGCAAAGGGGCATGAGTGAGAGGAAGGGCCTTCTTGTTGGTGGCCCCCTAAATTGAAACCTATTTGGATGATGGTTGGTTGTCTGCCTTCTGTCTTTCCCTCTAGAAAAGTGCTGTAGTTTGACAGCTCCCCTGGACAACTGTTCCCCCCCCCTCCCATGGCCTGACGAGAAGAGTTTGGTTTTGTCCTGTTTTTGAATGTTTTGGGCATTTATGTTAAATGTTAAATGTTTTTAATTGCTTTGGTTGTTTTACTTATTGTCTGTTACATAGTACTTTTCTCTGTAAGCCACCTTGGGCATTTGCTTCAGCATGGGAAAGGCAGGGTATAAATTCTTCCAACAAACAAACAAACAAACAAACAAACAAACAAACAAACAAACAAACAAACAAACAAACAAACAAACAAACAAACAAACAAACAAACAAACAAA
>JAJKFI010000060.1:1316676-1334898 GCA_029204185.1 Lerista edwardsae
TAATAATAATAATAATAATAATAATAATAATAATAATAATAATAATAAAGCATGAATGAGATTCCCTTAATTAACTGGTACATTTAATGAGAAAGTAGGTATTTATTATGTACCTATTTAATAGGCGCAGCCGTAGAATTTGCATATAATTATCAGCAATGATGGAGCCTCAAAAACTGACCTTAACCAAGGTTACACTTGGTAATCTGAGGGCTATGAGTAATCAAGCAGATGCTTTACTGAAGCCTCAAGAGTTTGACAGAATTGTGGAAATGTTAACTTTCTGACAGTATTTGCTCTCTTCAGATGTTACACAATGTGTGAGGAAGGCAAGTGGGGCGAGGAATCCTGCCCCCAAGCCAACAGGGGTGTGTGCAGCTAGGGTGATAAATCTTATTTTTGTATAGTGATCATTATTATAATTTGATTGCCATCTCCTAAAACACCTAAGAATCACCCTTTTACTCTTAAACCCAGTAGTTGGCTTCCTTCGGTTATTAATATTATTAGGAATATCTATATGCCACTTCAGGAAACAGTTCATCTGAATGTCCCCCAATGCTTTCGAGATGCACAGCTCCCCTTCTTCACACTATTTTTTTTTCACTGCTTACAGCAAGAGCCCGCCACGACAAGAATGTAAAGGTGGCCTTAATGTCAAATTTGGAAATGGCATCATGGGAAATGTGCAATGTTCTTACAAACTACGGCTTGTTGGCCTCCTCGATATGCACACAATTTTCAGGCAAATTATGTTCATATTAGCTGTGACACTTTTCTTAATGATACTAATTCCCAGTCAAATGTCCAGCTAATGATGTTTTCCAATATGGCCCTGAGCGACTTGCGGTGTTCCCTCTCGTCTCCCCCACGCCCCACCCTGAGTGTACAGAGCCCTCTGGGGGCTGCATGGGAGGCCCTCTGGAGTGCCGAGAGGGAAGCTGCACTGGGCTTCTATTGGAGCTGCATGGTCACGTGACCAGGCCGCTGAGGGGGAATGCTGGTGACTTGCCCATCTGTTGCTAGCTTTCAAAACCCAGACTGCGGCAGCGCCCCCATGATCATGCCTGGAACCCTGACAATTGAGAAGTCAATTCCATTACAACTTTGTCCCTGGGGCGCTAAGTCAGTAGAACGACATCATTACAATGAACATATACAGCTGCCTTCTACTGGGTTAGACCAGGGGTTACCCAACGTTTAAGGTAAAAAGCGAGACACACTTTTAAAAACGACACTCTCTGGGGACCCACCAGGCTTTATAAGACTTTAAAAAAAGTTTCACTTTACCAGCTACTCAAGCCTCTGTTTTCATCCTTTTCATGTTTTTGGTGGGGGGACCACCTTAAGGAGTGCTCATTGAGCGCTTAGGCCGGCTCCTAACCCCTGTCCCTGGCCAAGCTGGCCCTATACAGGCTGCTCAGATTTGTGCCAGATGCAGGTAGCCCCATGGAGTGGCTGGGGCTTTAGCCAGGGTGAGGGGACAAATGTCCCCTTACTCTGTTGCACTGCAGTTGCTTCCTAACTGGGGCTGGATATGGTGCAAACCAGCTGGCCTGCCTAGTCCTGCCCTGGTTAGGACTGGGCTCTGTATGACATAGAACCAGGATTCTCAAAAGAGGCAGCTGCTGTGTTGTGTGAACTCCTCCCAGATCCCCAGAATGTAATGGGTTTGTATGCGTGTGTGAGTGTGGGTCAGAGGAAAGAGTGGTCACTAATGCACGTCTTTTCAGTTAGTACCACAATGACTACTACTGCCTGTGCTCTTCCACTCTCCTATGACTGTCAGCACGGGATCCTGGGATCCCTTGGAATAAATCTGCAAAGGATCGACTTTTTAATGAACACTTTGCCCTCCTGGAACGTGAGCAGATTCATGTGACTTTTGTAAGAGGTAATTGTCAGATTTTCCACCTATTTTCCTTCTGATCTGAAGTGCGAGACAAACAGCAGGACTCAGAAGGCAAACAAGTCGGCTTGGGCTCAACAGGTGCCTCTTCGCTAATGCTTTCTGAAATGCCTCGGAAAGCTGATTCTTTGCTGTTTTCCTCTCCTGCTGTTTCCGTTTCCTGCGTTTTCCCTCTGTTAGCCTCCCTCCCCATTTGCCTTTTTATTCTTAACATCCTCTCAGTGTGCCTGTTTCTCTTGCTGTTCTCTGCTGACCCTTGTTCTCTATAAGCTGTTGTCTGAAAGTCTCTGTCCTTCCCTCCTCCCTGTTTATCCTTTGTCTATTGCCAGAGCAGAAGCCACACAGGCTCACAGCGAGGGGCAGTGGCCATGAAAGGGACAATGACCTTTTATAAGGCAGTCTTTGAAAAACAGCCATCCCCTGCCAGGAGGAAAGGAGGAGGGTTTAGGCTGTCCAAAGAGGAGGGAGGAGAACGTCAATGAAGCTGGACCTGGCAATGAAACAGGCTTCCAGGGCATCAAATATGAAAAAGATTTGCTCTTCACAGTGAAGAAAAGCGCAAAGAATTAAATATGGATGAACACCAGGTGTAGGGAGTCGGGGGGAAAAGTTGCATCCCCCCTCGCCGTCCTTGCGGGCAAACATGCAGGCATGAGGCTATTTCTGCCAAGAGGACCAGGTGGAAATTTCTAGCTGGCAGATTTCCCCCAGAAGACAGAAAATGCGGAATAGATTTTCACATATAACACTTCATCACAGATGAACGCTGGAAGGCCTTTGGGCGCGGTTAAAGAACTGTTGGCTCGGCGAACGGACTGGACGGGTTTGGATGCCAGCAGAGATGTTTACCCCCCTCCCACGGCCTGACAAGTTGTGTGGGGTTTTGCCCTGTTTAAATGATGTGCGTGGGTGCTTAATGTTAAAATTAAGGGTGCAATCCGAATCAACACTCCGACATGGGCATCGCTGTGCCAGTGGGGCCTGTTTCGCATTCTGCAGTGGAGTTGCAGTCACGGAGGCCTCTTCGAGTTCAAGGAGTGTTTGTTCCCTTACCTCAGAGCTGCATTGCCCTTACCCCACTGCTAGGAAGTTGGTCAGGGTGGCACCCTAAGTGTTTTAATGCTTTTGTTTCTTATTTTATTTTTTTACTTTTGTTGTGTTATGCTGTACGCTTATCATGTTGCTCTGTAAGCCGCCTTGGGCTCTTGCTTCGGCATGGGAAAGGCAGACTATGAATTCTTCAATAAATAAGAGGGATTGTGAATGCTGGGACTGCAAATACTGCCAGTGTCAACGCTTTACCCCCACATGGCCCTTCTAACGGCAGCCACAAGCGGGTCCCTGAGCGTCATGAGCAGAGGGCAGAAGCGATGACGAGACGCTTCTCTTCAGTACGCAAAAGCCAATTCATGCAATTTTGGGGGGGGGGGAAACTGCTGAACGCCTCTTTGGAGCTGGGTAGGATGAATCTGCTGTCTTGCTTGGAAGGTGCCCAGGGCCCCTTTGTGACAAGCTTCTGTCAACTTCAGAGAGTCCATGACTCCCTCCAGACAGTTCCTGTCAACCCCTATTAGCTTGGCTGCCACAGCCGAAACCTTCTTGAGCGAAGCAACCAGCATGTGCCACCCTCGGGAAGGTGGAAGTGGAACGAGCAATCTAGGAAGAGGAGAGCCGAGGACGTGAGCTGCCATTAATATACACAGGCCTGTCCTGCAATTATGTTCTTATTCGCCCACTAGTTCAATTTACCTCTTTCTTTCCACTTTTCCAAAGGAAACTGCCTTCTAAGGTTTGTTGCCTCTCATGGCACCAGTGGCCTCAAAGTAAAACGATTCTTTGAATGATTCTTTGTGGCATTATTCTATTCTATTTCGCATTCATCATCATAGATCTGAGTCCTTTCTTGTGGCACTTAATAGCATTATTTTGATGTTTGTATCCCACCTTTTAGGACAATGTCTGAAATCATTTAAGTGAACCAATTTTAAATTACTATAGAACAGGAGCCTCCAGACTTTTCAGTATGAGAGCCACATAGTATATCTCATATACTTTCGTGGGCCAAAAGAAAAATCAGCCTTATAAATGAATAAATGAAACTTACATGAATGAATAAGTGGTGTTGTGTTGTAGTCAGCATGATATGATTCAGAACAAAATGTGACAATTACAAAGAAAAAATGCCATGCTTAAACTGAGAAATGCTACATAATGGGTAAGAATGTCAAATATTAGCAAGTGCTGTGGTGAAAAAAACTGCTGCGGGCTGGATAAAATCTTGTGGCGGGTCGGATGTGGTCACAGTTTGGAGACCCCTGCTATAGAACATAAAAACAACAGCACAAGACCAATAAGAACAATAAAAAAGAACAGCAGCCACACCTAAAAGAATCAACCAATAAGTCCAATTGGTTAAGAGCCTTGCAAAATAAATGGGCTTTTAAGGCCTGCTTAAAAACAACAACAGGGAGGGTGGAGGCTTGAAAATTTTGAGGAGGACGTTCCAAAGATGCACGTCCACACTGAAAAGGCCCTGTCTGTGGTGCCTGCCAATCAGATTTGCATCAGAGGCGGGCCTAATAGCAAAGTATATGATGCACCAAGCCTTGGATAACCTTGTACAGGCAAAAGCAGTCCTCAAAGTAATTGGCTCTCACCAAACCTTAAAGTACCCAAGGTTAACACCAGCACTTTAAACTGTTGCTCAGAATCAAACTGGCAGCCAGTGCAGTTGGTACAAATTCGGCATTATAGAAGCCTGCCGCACAGCACCAATTAACACACAGTGACGATTTGTGCCAGCCGTAGTTTCCCAACCATTTTAAAAAGACGGTTTCATATGGAGCACCTTACAGTAGCCCCGTCTGGATATGCCTCATGCATGAGTATTATCATCACATTACATAGCGTCAAATGAAAAGAGATTTGAGAGCCATTTTGCGCACAGTGGCTTCCTTCCACTTCATGGAAATGCTCCCAACCCCTATGGAGAAGCACCCAGGGGAAGAAAGGGAAGAATAACCCTGGCAGTACGTTGATACAGTCATAGGGATTCCTGTGATTTTAGCAGCTGGAAAAAGTGCTGCAGTGTGTGATCCTAACTCTCGCTTCTTGCTGCATCCTGATACACCCCATGTCTCACCTGTGATCTCCCTATGTGATCGCAAGCATGCACATCACGGAGGCGGGCTCAAGCGCCTGCTCACACATAGGGGAAATCCAACGTATTAGTCAAAGTATTCACACTTCTATCATAGACAGTGGGACAGAATACATTTCCCAGCATCAGATTTCATAACGCCTTTGCCTGAAGCCGAACTATCAATGTTATGGAGGAAAAGCAAACATATTCCTACCAGAATTTGTAACTCGGAACTGCAAGAGGACTGCATGTCTCATTTTCCCCTGCCCCTACTAATTTGCTTCTACAACGAACAACATTTTCAAACGTGTCTCCCACTGACCAAATTTGTCCCCAGTGATTCCTCTTTCTCTTCCCATAATGTATCTCACCAAGTGAAAAACACATAATTGAGCTGGATAGCCTTAGGAAGTCAAGATGAGGTAGAAATACTGAGACAAAATTGAGCAGTCAGAGAAAATTACCAGCACTATTTTACACCCTTCTCTGTCTGAAATAGTCTCCGTCCCCTTTATGCAGGCTTCACTCTCACTCTCACTCTTCACTTCACTCTCTCCTTTTCCAATTGTTTTCCCCAAATTTTAAAAGCCAACCACATTTTAAGAAGACCTGAATATAATGATCAGACTTGAGAAGAAGCGACGCTGCTGTATCTCCAATTCTCCTGTGCCCAATTATTGCCTTCTCTTGCCAGGTTAACTGCAGCTGAAGTTTTGAAAACTGCATGTTGCCAGAGCCAATAGCAGGAGAGCAGTGGGACTTGTCACACGTGTCACGATAAACAACACACACTGCAGCGAGGATTGCCATATCCGAATCCCCCAAATCTGGGCAGTCTAATCCACATATTATGCAGATCATCTACTAATCATGAACATTTTGGGCAGATAGGGGTTTATGACATGTTTTTAAGCAAGCCTCATTAAATTCAGTGGGACATACTCCCTTCGGCTGCAACCCTAGTGCATAATGAGAGTAAGTACCATAGAACTCATGGCTCAATCCTGACTAAGGGCGCAATCCTATCCACTTTTACCTAGACGTAAGCCACATTTACTATAATGGGACTTACTTTTGGTACCACTCAGTGGTGTCATCCAAATGATTTAGAAACCGGTACTCACTTTTGATTGGCACTTGTCCAAATGCCAAACAAATAATGATTTAGGCCAGCTCAACTTCTAGAAACCGGTACTCGCGTAGTGGTGCGTAGTGGGTGCATGACATCACTGGTACCACTACACCATAATGCAGGAAGTTAGAGCTCAATCCTATGCATGTCTGCTCAATGCATAGGATGGGGCTCTAACATTCTGCATTATGATGTAGTGGCGCCAAACTGGCCTCCACTATATCTAGCGTGGGAAGAGAAGCTGCAGGAGGTCTCCCTGAGATAAAGGGAAATTCATCCCCTTCCCATGGAGAAAGCCCCAGCAGCCATTATGGAGCTCTCAGGCTTGCCCCAGCAAAACTGCTGGCATGGGTTTGAGCAGCTCCATATAGGGAAATCAGGCCCAGGAAGGGGGACAGGATAAGGCAGTGGCCCCTGCTGTCATTCCCACCCACCCCCACTCCCAGGCCAGATAGCAATAGAACAGAGTATGACCTTGAGGACCTGTCCAAACTTGACTTATGATTGCCTGCTGAAGCTCACTGGCCAGCAGCCAGAGGAGAGAAGCATACCGTGAAGGTTACATCTGGGACTGAGGATTTGGTGAATCACAGAATACTGTATATTTGTTTAAAAAAAAAAACATTGGAAAATGGTGGTTTAAATTGGCTTGCCCATGGAAGCCACCTCGGGCATTTGCTTTGGCATGGGAAAGAAGGGGCATAAATGCTTCAAATAAATAAATATCCATGTCCCACACTAGATCTGCTAGTTATAGAAAAAAAAAAACTAAACCTCACTAACAGCCAACTAGGAAAGGGTAAAAAAAAATCCTAGCTGGCTCCAGATGGCAAGCAAGTAGCCTGAGACCACACACACCAAAGGATGTGGGAAGGGGAAAGCTAGAAGGCACAGGACATGCTGAGTCAACAGGGTGAGGCAGGCAGAAATGGCTGCTAAAAGTCTGTCTCCCCCACATCATTGGGACAGAAATTTCTCATGCTTTTTTGTGTGAGGGAGGAACAGGGCAAATACACTTCCGCCTTCAACATGGTGGCAGAAAAGCAGTACATTTAATGCACATTTAATGCACCTTAATGTACATTTAATGCATGAATATTTGCTGTTCTTCATACATTGTAGTTTACAATTTGGGGTTGTAGATGGTGGGGAAGAGTGGATTCGGGGTCAGAATCATGATAATATTAAGATCTGGGGTTATGACGAATGAGTCAAAATTGTATCCACAGGGCATGTGATTTTTTTTTCCCTTCACAGTTACCTGTACTTTGGTTTAGAAGCAAACAAACCTTTTTTTAAAGGAGCAATTTTCGACCACAGATTTTTGTGACAACTCAGAAGTTAGTGGCTTTGGAGAGACTGTAAGTGGCTGCCTGGTGCATGATATGCCCAAATGAAAATGAATTCCCATTAACAATTTCCTCCCACTGAGCAAAAAAGAGCCTAGAGTATAACATTCCTTCTGACATTAATTGGATTTTCCATGGGGATAGCTGTAGACCACTGTTAAGTTTCATTAGTTTATCCTTGCTAGCATTCACTTCTCTGCTCCAGCTAGTTTCTCCACCACAGCCGCTAAATCTCTTTATGGTGGAAAAGTACTGTATTTGACCGCCCTTTCAAATGCAAGCGCTATGAATGGTTGGCCGAAAGTGATCTGTTGTCATGAAAATTCTGGACTTCCCTCTATTTTGGGGCCCTGCTAACTGCCCCCCCCCCCAAGGCTTCTGTGACATCACAGCATTCTAAAACAGGGCTGAGACACCCTGTCACCATCCTGGGACGTTTTTCAAGCATCTTTTAAATCAGCACCATTGCAAAAAGGCCGCATGGTAATGCTGACAGCTCATGTGGCAGATTGCTTGTCTTCACATCTGGTTTCCACCAGAGCAATTGGACCTAGCCAGCCCCACTCACTCCCCACTGGGGTTGTATGCAACCATGGATTGCTCCAAGTCTACCCTGACCAGGTCAAGAAGCAGTTAGGAATGCTCTTTAGCAGGCGCAGATCCAAAGAGCACATAGGAGAGGCAGGAGCCTCCCCTACGGTAAGGGAGCGCACGTTCCCTTGCCATGGGGGGAGGCTCCAGTCTCTCCTAAGCAGCGTCGGATATACCACTGGTCCGTTAGCCTCACCAGTCCGGCACTGCTTAGGATTGTGCCCTCAGTCACACACCAAGATGCTTAGCTGTTGTCTTGGTTTGTCATTAAAAGCAGCTGTTGCTTCGGAAAAAGCACACCCACTCACCATGTTAGAAAAGGGACCTAGGTAGAATAGGGGCAGCATTCCAGCCATGCATTAGGTAATGTTCTGCATTTTTTAGATTGTGAGCTCTTTTGGGACAGGGAGCCATTTAACTGTATTATTATTTGCCTGTAAACCGCTTTGTGAACCTTGTGAACCTTGTGTTGAAAAGCGGTATATAAATACTTTTGATTGATTGATTGATTGATAGATAATCGCCATATTTTGTACAGCTTTACCTGCCTCCCCCAAATTCACTTGGGAGGGGGTGGGTTGCCACACCTACCAGACAGCTGTCTGCCTTCCCCATCAGGGAATTCTGGGAAGTCTGCTACAGAAGCCATTAAAATATCACCTTGGCCTAAAAATGTCAGTTGCTTCCCCATCCCCAGATGTTTTAAAAGATGTCCAATTCCAGACCTTAGTGCATTGGAAAGAAACCCTCAATGCCCATCCAACGTGAGAATGTTCATTGGCTTCTCTCTGTGGTGGAAGTCTGGCATCCTCTTTCAAGGACTTTGTCTGGCATCAAGCAAATGCTCTTTGTAAGGATGGCACACAAAGGTAGGTGAGTAAAACACTAAAGCTCACCTTTGCTTGACCATCCTGAAGTCTACAGTAGCTGTTAACATAGCAATTTGATTGCACTACTGTGGCTGAGTGTGCGGAGGGCAGGGCTGAGTATCAGGAGAGGGTGATGCTATTTTTGACTCTGTGACTCACTGGATCTTGGACACCCTCACCTAGAACATTTGAGCTAATAATAGTGAGAAATGCTCACACTCTTCTGGAGCGTGTGGAAATTTGCTGTAATGCGACCTGTCAATATTTCTAATATTGGCCACATTTGGAGCACTGCACCATCCATTGGGCTGGTTCTTAAGGCTCTAAAACGTGATTTTATTCCACTTATTTTTTCTAAATACACATTTCTCACCAAGAGGTACGTTGATGGCATACATATTTTTCTCATCTGTGAGATCAGTTGGCAAGTGTTTGCCACAGGTTGGTGAGGATTTTCTGCCAGGCATACATGCAGTCAGACATGTCACGTAGTGGGTACACGGGGGTACGCAAGTACCCGTTCCTAGGATTAGGGCTGGCCCTGGCCATTCGCCCCCCCCTTGTCGACTCGGTCGGCGCTCCACTTCGCCCCCTGCAACGTTTGAATTGCCTGCACGTTTGAGTTGCCTGCACATTCTCAGAGCCAGGCAGGCAGGCAGGCAGGCAGCGGAGCGAGGGAGACTGACGGCAGCAGCAGCATGAGCAGGTAGGCTGCCTGGGGCTCCTTCCCGAGGAGGCGCGGCGGTTCCTGGGGGCAATTCCTGGGTTCTGGCTTCCGGTGGGTGGCCCCCGACACAAATGCCAATCAAAAGTGAGTACCTGTTGCTAAATCATTTAGATGCCATTACTGCATGCAGTCCCATCATTTTTGGGTTGCCTGGCTCAGAATGTAATGGTTATGAACATAGATGACTTGCTGAAAGAGCACCACAAGTCCCACCTCTGTTTGCAAACACAGGTGCATGCCTGGCTCCATTTTTATTTTAGGAGAAATCTCCAGCCCCAAGGACACTTGGGTCCTTCTCTGATTTCAAATGACTGATTCTTGCTCCTGGACCCTGGGCTTGCTTTGGAAGAGGTGTTTTGACAGTGCCACAAGGGGAGGCTGTGCAGAGCGGGGGGCGTTTACAGTGGGACAAAGCAGCGTGAAAAAATTGGCACGCTTTTTGGCCCTCCCGCCCTGCCTTGCTTCCAGTATGCTCCTAAATGGAATGATTTTGGACACTGGGGTGTGTGGCAGGGAGGTGGCACTAGGGGAGTGGTGAAGTTGCCCTGTCCCCTGTGGTGCCGACTTTTACATCGGGATGCCCATAGCCACGCCCCTGACGTTGACATGGCCACACCCCCAATGCTGACGCGGCCATGCCCTGTCGTCAACATGGCCACGCCCCGACGTTGATGTGGCCACGCCCCTGATGTTGACATGGCCACACCCTCTGTCATTGCTGACAGTGGCCTCTCCTGAGCTTGGGGTAGGCGTTCGCTGCGGCAGCAACCCAGTTTGAGAAGTGCTATACATTTCAGCTTAAGAAAGAAGTGCATCTGGTCTCCAGTTACTTGTTATTCAAGTAACAGAGTAACTCTGCTTGTAATGGTAAAGCCAATGGTGATAAGAAAAGCCATTGCTTGTTTATAGGAGTGAAAAGCACATTGCAAAACAGTGCACGTGATCTAAACATCTCACATGCAGATCATCCATGATTGGTTTGTTGAATATTTAGTACCTGAACTGAAGAACAACTACAACAACAAACTGTAAGAAGAGGAATTTTGCATTCTGCTTCTGGATAATGCAAGAGCACACACAGTGGTGGTCCTACCTATATTTGCAGGGGGCAAGTGTCCCCAGACGCCGTGCTGGCGGAGGAGAGGGGGTGGTGCAGAGGGAGGTGGCTCCGCCGGCAGTAAGCAGTGTTTCACTCACCCAGCCCCACCCCTATGCCTGGATTGCTCCAAAGTGGAGCATTTGCAGGTGCTCGGGGTGTGGCGTGGCAGCACAGGGAGCAGGGAGGAGGTGCCAGGAGACGGGGGCTGTGTGGACCTGGACCTGGGGTGGAGAATCGGCCACGTCTGCAACTAAGCACACATCTAGGGCTTTGACACTGTATGCCCAAACACCCGCTTCCTTCCACTAAGAACCACAGCCATCACGCAACCTATGAACCAGGGCATAACTGCTGCTCTTAAGAAGTACTGTTTTAGGAAATGTATTGGTAAAACTGAGACAAATGATGAGTTTTATTGTATTTTATTGCCATTGTTGTAAGCTGCCTTGCGTACATATGGGAAGAAAGGCGGGGTATAAATTTAATAATAATAATAATAATAATAATAACAATATTATTATTATTATTATTATTATTATTATTCTGGAGAGAGTTCAGCATTTTGTATTGTGTCCTGAACATTGGTGAGTCACGGAGAGACATGTCAGGCAGGCCAATGAATGTGACTTGGAAACATTCTTATTCTTCTGCAATGCATGGCTTTGAATGTTAAGCAACATATAGAGTATCTAATAATGTAACTATAAGAGCGCAATCCTAACCTGGAGTTAGGCTGGCACAGTTAGGGCAGCAAAGTTTGGCCGGCACAAGAGCTACTGTAAAGTGTGTTTGGACCACTCTTGAGGATGGCGCAAGGAGGATGGTCAGGGAGGATGCGTCTGTGTGCTGGCTTCTCTGACCTGGAGAGTGGTCCAATCGTGCTTTACTGTGGCCCTTGTGCCTGCCAAATTTTGCTGGCCTAACTGTGCCGGCCTAACTCCAGGTTAGGATTGTGCCCCAAGTGCTCTACCTAGATCTGTAGTTAAGATCTGACCAAATTGGCATTGAGAGATATGGAGACTTGTGCATCCAAATGGAAAACAACAACAACCCATATTTTTTTTTACTGCATTCCACATTACTCATCTTCTCAAACATCTAACACTATTGTGCAAGTGCTGCAAGCAAACATGGGACCTGTTATATGCAGACCACATGCCAATTATTTTTACACTGAGATGCCCCCAATAGCAAAACAACAGCTCAATCCTGCATAATGAGAAAGCAGTTAATGCCATGAAACAGGAAAAGTGGATTTTTTTCCCAACAGAATAATATCTCAAAACTATAGTCTTGATTTTAGTTCTCCATAGTGCTGACTGCAGGGGAAATGGCCTTTGCGATGACAACTTTGTCATGGGATGGACTTGGATGTCCTCACAAAAAGGTTAAATACAATTAGAAAACCTGGGAAACAAACATCACATGTGGATGCACTATTGTGCCAGATAATCTTTGATGTAAAATTTTGACCAACAGGATACATTGGAGTAAGCCATTCTCTCCCCCAAGAAGGTGCTTACAGTAAGAGTCGATATTCTCTCTCACTCATTTTGGCTATGTGCTAGAATAGTGGTGGTTCTCAAAACTTTTAGAATCAGGACCAACCTAAAAAAAAAGTTTCATTTTATCGGTGGCTCAAGCCTCTGTGGCTATAATGGTGATTGGGTGGCAGTGCACCCCCCCCCCCAAGTAGCAGGTTGTTCAACGCTTGATGAACATAGCCTAATCTGCCTTTTGTGGCCCACCAAAAATTGGTGGGTCATGACCCACCATGACTGGTTGGCCAAGGACCCAAAGTTTGGGGACTGCTGTGCAAGAATGTTCTGTCCATTGTCTTTTCATTGTCCCACCTTTGGCAGGTTTTTTTTTTAAATGACCACCATTTTTGTTCATCTCTGTGCATTTGCTCTTTACTCATTCCACTTCTCTTTGTATTATTCTTTTTTCCTTGCTAATAACCATGACTCTTCCAATTTTAGCATCATCCGTGAATGTCATTAGCAGACTTGACTCCTCCATGAAGATTATTAATGAAGACATTAAATAAGGTTTGTGGGATGGGCCCAAATGTTCTATCGCTAATCTGTGCCGTGTTTAGCCAGCCACCTGCTACCCGCTCAGTCCATTTCCAATTTTTCATTCTTTTTCAAATACAATCCCCTTGCCATTTTCCAGCTGATGTGACAATGGTCCTAGGCAAAGGAATTAGAATTAGTTCTTCAATTACCACCAAAAGTGCCTCTTTGATCAGAATACTGACAGTATATAGCCAGAAATACTCTGGGACCTAAACATATGACAGAAAAAATGATCCCAGAGCAGTGTTTGTGCTGTACAGATGTTGGCGTGGCTAAGAGGATAATTTTGAAAGGGTGTCAAGGAGTTTGAAATAATGTTTAGAGGAGACGCTGGGACTAGAGTCCATACTTAAAAGCCTAATATTATCCATGCCATTAGAGGTCATACTTTCATCAAATACAAGCAAGTCACTTGGTCAATTTGAGATCACTTAGAAATACAGGTGTGCCCCGGTATCTACTGATTTGGTATCCACGGTTTCAGTTATCCACAGATACCATGGATACTGGGTCACCTATTCAAAAGATAGTGGAGCCACAAACAAATCTCTTTTTTTTACTTTGTTGCTGCAAAACCACTGATGTTCCCAGTGGTGTCATTCAAATGATTTAGGAACAGGAACTCACTTTTGATTGGCACTTGTCGGGAACCCGGAACCAGCCACGGAGCCCATTAGGATCTGGAACGCCCGTTCTGGTCCGTTCCCCCTGAATGACATCACTGGATGTTCCCCTCTCTTTAAAAAGGCGTTCCTAGTATCCACAATTTCAGGTATCCAAAGTGGGGTCTGTAGTCTCCGTTTTGCTCTAGCCACTGGGAATGGCTCCGAAGAGGAGGGGGAGCGGCTGCTTGCAAAACGTAGTGCTGTGATCCCCCTCTAGGTACGCCTCTGACCTTAAGTGTTTTAAAAGCAGCTGTGGTAAGGAAGAAATTGAAGTGGGAGGAAGAGAAGAAAACACAAGAGAAAATCCTTGGACGACACTACTGCTTTCTATTAGTCAAGCAAGACAACTGCAGGGTGAATGGCACTGACAGAAAATCCACCGGGCAACAGACATCAATCTGGTTCCGTGGGTGCTGCCTTCTCAACTGGCTGATGCCATCAAGGCACTGGTTATCATTAGGTATGCATTTCTACTCATGGTCTCCACTGCAACATGGATTCTGCAGCGGGAATGCTGCACAAATACCGGGCGGCTCTCATGCATGCATATTTGCTGTAAAAAGGCTAAAATATTCTTTGAGTGCAGATATTGTGAGAGTGCACGTTGCTCGTTGATGTGTGATGCATTTAAGTGCCAGGCCTTGCACAGAGCTGAAAAATAGTGCTTCAGGTTTGTAGATGCCCAGATCAACTTATTAGGCACTCCGGGGGGGACCAGGCCTGTGGGATGCTTCGAGCAACCGCGTGCCTGGCTCAGAGCGAGAACTCCAAGAACCGCACCTGGAAGCTTGCCCAGCACGTCTACATGTTTTCTCCAGAACAGACACATTTATTATTACCTCTCCAACATTATATTTTCTCACCTCTTTAGGCCTGGGTTCCCCAGAGTGCACCTGTGCGTTTAAAATAACGTGCCAGGCAGCCCCGGGGAAGAAGGCTTCACTATCAATCGCAAGGTGTTGTCAAAAAAGGAGGTAATGAATGGCTGAAAAGTGTCTTCACAGAACCACATGTGGAAATTGCTTCTCTCTGTCTGAAATAGGCAGCCAGGCCATGGAAACAACACAAACTGTTCTTGGGGTAATACAGGAATCTTCCCCCTCTCTCGATGTCACCCTCCAGTAAAAAGGAAAACGAGCCCTTGGGCAATAACATGCAGACGAAGTGGTGGAGCTCTGCAGAGAGGTGCCGACTCAGTCGTATATCAGTAGTTCCCAAACTGTGGGTTGGGACCCACCAGTGGGTTGGGACCTGGCCCGAACTGGTTGGCAGCGAGCCATAACTTAGTGACAGGGAGCATAAATGTCACTGAGGCCAATAGAACATTTCCGTGTCTGCATACATGAGACTGGGCTGCTTTTGTTGATGGAAAAAAACCTGCACTATGAAGAGAGCAGACGGTTGTGTCATCATAGTCTTTGTGGAAGCCCTCGCACCGTCCAAGAAAGCCAACAAGGGATTGCAGAAGGGAGGTGAAAACAGTTCCCATTTTGTGACTGCAAAAGGCAAACCCATTACCCAACTGGAGAAAGGGCAGCAGGCAACCTTTGCTCACAAAGTACCCGTTCTGAACAAGACAGAGAGGTGGCCTTTGAAATGCAGGCACTTCAAGGGAAGTTTCTTTTTTGGTCTCTCTCTCTCTCTCTCTCTCTCTCTCTCTCTCTGTGTGTGTGTGTGTGTGTGTGTGTGTGTGTGTGTGTGTGTGTGCGTGCGTGCGTGCGTGCGTGTGTTCAGAACAGGGTGCCCTTAACTTTTGTGGTCTTTCCTCAAATGATGAGAAACTGCACTCAAAATGTCGCTGCATCGCATTGGAATAAATACTTCTGCAGCTTTATGCGTTTCCATAAGATTTTTTTCTCTCCCTAATAGACACCCTCAGCCATCCCCTATGCAGAGCCCTGCGGACCTGCATGCCGTTTCCTGGAGCAGCGAGGAAACCCAAGCTGACTTTTGCACTCCAGAGAGCGCAGAATTGCCACTTGACCTGCTGAACAAAGACAGGAGTGAGGAGCTCTTATTCAGAGTGGGGAGGAAATCTCTACTTTGCCCTCAAGCAGGCCAGGGCATCCTGTCTTTCTGCATGACCCTGCAAAGGAACAGTTATTAATAATTACTAATTCATTACTGACTTGCTGTGCGATGCACAGTTGTGCAAACACTGCTGACACTATTTGATCAGTGTTAATACACACCGGGAAAGACTGACAGCAACTATGGCTCCACACAGGCCGGTATCTCCAGAGAGGAACAGCAGTGCTTCAAAGGAGCAAGGTGGAAAGTACATGTTTCGACTGTATTCTTCTCCCTTCCCCTCCACAGTAAACTTCCCATTAAAATATGTCCATTTTTCAGGCCTGCCCATGTGAAGGAAACCACAGAACCATTTTTGTGCATACAGAGGCTGCTATAGAGCAAGTGTATCCAAATGTGTGCTGTTCCCCACCAGATCCTCATTCCCAGGGCAGCCTGACTCATGCTGATATATCATACACACAGCATTATAGACATGGAAGAGGGGACAAAAGGAGAGGCAGAAGAAAGTAGGGCCATGACCTCATGCTCTCATATTGGGTAGGGATATTTTTAGATTACAGGAAACAGAGGAGTCATGCAGGTGAGGGCAGAAGTCACTGCCTTTCACGCCTTCCTTACGAGGGCTGGTATGAAAGCAAAGCCTCCTATTTTTTTCAAAAAAAGATTCAAATGAGGCTCCACATAAATGTGGCGACTCTGACTGGTGGTCACTAGACATGTTCAGTTTCACTGTGCGGAGTGGCAAGGCGATACGTCACGTGAATGGGGTGCACAAGCAGTTCAAACTGCGGGATGCTTCAGGTAGTCGTCGTTCCAGTTGGGCAGCTCTGGCCACAGGCCGGGGGCGGGGGGCGGGCGTGTTTTTGGATATTAGAGGAAGGAATATGCTCAGTCCGGAGTCAGGATGCAGAGGCACTTTATTTCTTCTAAGAGCTGATGGGCCTGATATCCAGCACAGTATATAGGAGGATGGAGCCTCCCTGACACAAGGGCATGTTTGTGCACTTGCACGAGGGGAGGGGCCAGCCTCCCCAATGCACTCCTCAGATCTGCACCGGCTAAATAGCAGGTGCAGATCCAAGGGGGTCACGCAGCCTGGCAAACGGGTCTAGGATTTAGCCTTATGGCCAAATCCTGGGCCCGCCCCCCTCCCGGGCCGGCCTGCCCACCGGCCCGCCCACACACCACCCAGAACACCCTCCCCCAGCCCACTCCCTCCTTCCCGCCTGCCTTGTTTTGCCCCTGCACCGGCTGGCTTTGACACCAGTGCAGCACCAGCCTGCAGCACCAGTCTTGGTGCATTAGCGCCAATGTAGGGGTGCTGCTTGGCACCCCCGCGTTGATGCTAATGAGGTAGCGCCAACACGACGCCTATAGTAGGATGGCGCTGTAAGCCTAAAACAAAGCTTGTATCACCAAGCAAAGCAAAACGTACAAAGGGTTATCCGGTGGGATTGGAGTGACACAGCGGAGTGCTGGCGTCTGAAGTCAAGTTGCTTTTCTAACCTAGGTTACAGCAAGTTTATATAGGCTAGCTGCTTGCTTATCAGGAAATCAGTGCTAATTGGCAAAAACCAACTGACAGCACAATGATACTGTATATATCATTGTGTGTTGGCCTCCCTGACTCCAAGGGTGGTCCAAACGTGCTTTACTGTGGCCCTTGTGATGGCCAAACATGCTGGCCTAACTGTGCTGGCCTCACTCCAGGTTAGGATTGCACCCCCAATCACCGCCCTTTATTTTATACAAGGATCTGAAGCATCACCATTCTGAACCGCTCTTGTGCCGCACTCACATGACATTTCGCATTGCCACTCCGCATGGTGAAACTAAAATGCATCTAGGGGTCACCTAGTCAAACATGCAACATTGTGTGGTGCCAGATTTGAAATAAAAAAAATAGGAAGCATTACTTTTGTATTTGCCCCCCCCCCAGTGGGCAGTCCCTTTCACTGGCATAAAGTCAAGGCTCTTTTCATCCTGATCGTTTCCCTGCATTGATGTCACACATTAATTGCATGGAAACTGCTCTGAAAGGTTTTTAACCTGAACAAGTGAGCAAACAATTATACAACTTGTGATCTGTCTAGCCTAATGCAGTTCACCTGCCAGGCAGAGTGGCCTTCCAGCAGCTCAGTAGCCTTCCTGATTTTTTTTCCTTCTGCCTGTCTAGGATAGCAAAACAGGAAGATTGCCAAGTATCTGGAAACCTACTGATTGTTACATGTACTGAAGGCTTCAACATAACACATAGCCAAGAGCTGTAATAAGACAATGTGGCGCAACAGTAGAACATGCAACCTGAACCAGGAAGACCCAGGTTCAAATCCCAGCTTAACCATGACTTTCCTTGGGTGACCCTGGGCCATTCACCTAACACTTGGTCTAAGCTACCTCACAGGGTTGTTGTCAAGACAAAAGAGTGAGGTGAAGAAAGATTATGCCCAGACCAATCACACAGGATAAACCCAGCCGAGGAAGGGACAGAGTGCTCCTTGTCATTACTTCCATCTTCCAATGAAAACCTCTCCAATGAATCATTCAGGTCTTAGAATCAATCAATCAATCAATCAATCAATCAATCAATCAATCAATCAATCAATCAATCACTAGTATTTATA
>JAJKFI010000060.1:1334998-1357334 GCA_029204185.1 Lerista edwardsae
CCCCCCCCCCCCCCCCCCCCCCCCCCCCCCCCCCCCCCCCCCCCCAGAAGGACTACAATCTCATATGTACTGGGCAGTCAGACTGGGTCTCTGCTGCTGTTTTCTGGCTTCACTGGTTCAAAACTGGAGAGATCTGGCTCATGCAAAGTGGGGGTGGCTGCTTTGAGTTCCTGAACCAAGTGACAAAGGGAGGAAGAAGGGGCAGTTCCTCTTTAAGAACAGGAAGGCAGTAAAGGGAGGAAGTGGGTGGACTCTTTAGAGTCAAAGGGCAGACATGGAGATGGAGATATAGCTTCTAATAGAAAGCAGGCATCTGAATAAAAAAAGGCATGTCTGAAATAGGTCTTAGCACTTTGGGCAGCAGTTCCCGAACGTACGGTGGTCACGGCACCCTCCTTTCGTGGCAGCCTCTTCTTCCCAGTTTCCCAAGGCACTACCACCTTGGACTGCACAAGATGTCAAATGATTCTCATGAGCTCATGTGAGATCTCATGCAATCCAAGATGGTGGGAGAGCCAGGAAGATGAGGCCATTGGGGATATCTTGCAGCACCCCTGTGAGTTCACTGTGGCACTCTCAGGCACCACGCGGCAGTTTGGGAACCACAGTTTTTTGGTTTTTTTACCTCTTCATTTTTTTTTTAGTGCAATCAGTATTGCATTCCCTCCTTTTACTTTTGGAATAGATTTTCCCTAACCTTGTAGAATAAGAGAGAGGTATATATTACATACCATACTTTCAAATGTAGAGTGGATATGATTTAGTATCGAGAACATAATGACAACGCATATAATATGATTTAAATGAAGAAAAGCGTTATTCATCATGCAGCCCTCATTTTGATTTATAAAGATGGCTTTTCTAGGAAATACAGCTTTAAATACAAATTAAAGGTATGTGTGTAGTAATAGCAGGGCTGTGGAGTCAGAGTCGGAGGTTTTGTATAGCAACTCCAAAGCCCTGAGTAATACAGACTGCCCCCCACCAATGCTCTCCCCATGCTGAAGCATCATCTGCCAGGAAGCATTATCTGACTTATCTGGGAGCTTCTCTCTCTCAACCTCAGCATTCCCTAAACCAGCAGGTGCCAAATCATGGCCCATGGGCTGGATCTTGGTGCCTGATGCAATCCTTCCTTGGGTGAACAGAGCTACCATTCTGCCCAGGGGCCACCCTGGAGCACCACAGATTGCCCCCGACCTTTGTGCCAGCCTGCCACTTCCAGGGTCTGCTTTCTGCCTGGATTTCCAGGCATGCGCAGAAGGCCAGCACGTAGATTGAGGATGATCTGTGGCATTCCATGGAGACCCCTGGGTAGAACTGAGCTTCATCTTCAGCAGGGATGACTATGGTTTGGAGACCACTGCCCTAAACAACTGAGGACCTTTTTCCTTCTCTAGTCCTTGTTGGAGCAAGGCATTCACTTGGAGCTCTCCAGGGTCCTGACCAGTATCTACGGATGGAACAGGATGTCATGGCATGATTGTTCCTTGAACTCCAGCATCTTTCTTTGTCACACAAACAATACCCTGTCTCCAAAAGATTCCGTATTTTTGAGAAATTCTGCAAGTATCTGGAAGCTTCTGAGGATTATCTAGCTCTTCCTGGCTTTGTAATTATGGTGGGAGTGAATTTTAACACAAGGAGGGAAGCTCCAGCCCCAGGACTAGCCCCCTTCCCAGCCCCAATCAACACGACTGGTTTACACTTAACTCCATTGGACTCAGCACAGCGTTCCAGTTTATCAAGTCTATTTTGAATACCAATTTTATCTTCCATAAAGTTGAGGACCCAATTGACCCTGTGACATCCGATCCGATTCCTCTTTCTTGGCAGTCAAAGATTCATTAATTACCTGGGTTCAGTTTTTCATTCAATTGCCTTATTATGATAATCCCTCCTGGCCCAACATTTTCCATTTTCTTGTTTCTAACTATGTCAGGTCACACACTTTGCTGGAGATGAGCTATATTATGTGAACACTTTTCTCCTTGTCTGCTACTGCAGTGACTTGATCAAAAGAAGAAGCAAGTTTTCTTTGACACTCAAAACAAAACAAAAAACAAATTCATGCTGGCTATCAGTAATTGCCCATTATGATCCTGGTTCTTCTAAACTGACTCTTACGGTTTGTTCCTAGATGCTGTTGATTAGTCAAGTCATGATGACTGCTCTTGATTTTCTTAGATCTTTCCTTTGTGATCTCCCTGTTTGGTCTGGCTTTCAAAAATGGAAACAGTGTTTGGTTTGGTGTCACTTTCCCAGGAGTCTGAAGTCTTAGGAAAACGTTATAGAGATAATGGTTTTGGCCATAATGGTCCAAGCAGCTTAGGTCTGCATTCAGGGACCTTCCTCCCCAATTGAATTCCAACAACAAACATGTGAGGTAGGTTATGCCGAATGGCTGGCCCCAAATAAACTTCATGTCTGAGCAAGGGTTCAAATTCATGTTTTGTTGGTGCAATTTCAATGGTTTAGTCATCACTACAGTGCCACATTGATTGGGTCACAAACAAAGAGTTGTGTAAGTTGTGTTCTGGGAAAAGACAATGAATTCCTAAGGAGAATTCTCAATCAAAATTACGACGTCTTTAAAAGCAAGATTTTTTCCTGCATTTTTAAAAATCCTTCCCTAGATTCTGTTCCTTACCTTGAGCTTGCAGATAGACACAGAATAATTTTATTGCCTTTAACAATCTGCTTCCTCACAGGACAGTGGGCCCAATATATCCTTATTGTTTCATACATCTAAAACTCATTGATAGTGTTTCTAACCTTTTTTTCTTACAACCCTTGCTACTCACAGCTTATTTTTTTTGACATTAATTTTATTAAACAAATTTTCTTTTTCCAAAAAAAGATAAAAGATTGCACGCATGCACACGTACGCACACACACAAACAGAAGCCCTAGGCATAGAAAAGTAACAAATACAAAAATTGCTTATTAAGATGGTTTTTTTTTTTTTTGCATTAAATATCCTTCAGCAACCATGTGGGATTATTTTCCTTAGTCGGCTTCCTATGAAATGGGAGCAAAGGAACAAGTGGCTGGGAAAGAGATCAGAAGGCAAAGGAGGAAGCCTGATCCTGACCCCACAGGCTCCTGTAGGAGGAGTGGTGCCAAAAAGGCAATTGCTGCTTCCCATGGGAGTTGTGGCAGCCAACAGGATCTCTTCAGGAGAAGGGGGTGTTCATTCCCTTCCCCCAAGGAAAGCCGCAGGCCCACATTGGGGTTACCCCCCCCCAATGGGGCTACTATTTTGCTGGCGGTGAGTATGTCAGGCTGCCCGGTTGGAAGTTCCTGCAATGGAGGCCACCACTGGTCCCCTCTGCCCCCTTTTGGCCCGCTCCTCCCCTCCCACTCAATCACGCCTTCCCCCCGCCCTCACCCTGCTTTCCCCATGCCCGAAAAAGTCACATTGCCGGCTTGCGGTAATACATATCGTGGTTGGCAGCACAGCAGCAGCAATGTAGGAAACTGATGATCAGAATAATCTAACCAAATAATAATCTAATAATCTAATCCGAGAGATTCATGGCCTATTAAGCAATACTCCTAAATCTACAGAGAATCAAACTCCCAAAACTAGAAGTGACTTCTCCACTAGCAGAGCTCCTGGAAGAAAACAAGACAAGGGCACAGAGCAATCTTGTGCATGTTTACTCAGAAGTAAGTCTGACTGTATTCAATGTGGTTTGCTCCCAGGTATTATGCATGGTAAGCATGCATAGGGGTGCAGTCTTAGAAATTCTCAGTTCTAATTCGCGACTGCAAAGCCATTATCCACACAACATACCAAACATTTTGGTACTTCCAGAGACTTCCAAAGAGAATGTTTACATTTGGTATTTAATTTATCAAACTAGGCCTGGGGTTTTGCCACAGGCTTCTCTGTATGGTTGTATGTTACCCAAACTAGTTGAAAGAATGTGTCATATTATGTTGAACTTGAAACATTCTGTTTAGCTAATGCTCCAAAAACAGCTTTATAATGAGAAGAAGCTTCCAAGGCAGCCCTGTGACACTCGTAACAAGATTTTACAGAAGGCGGGGGGGGGGGGGAATGGAGGAGGCATTTCCAAATTACAAATCATATACCGTACTTCACATTATAGTTTGGAAGAAAACTGAAAAACGGTGAAAAATGACCTTCAGCAGGCTCGATAAATATCCCCAACAGATGTCTGCAGCAAATCCACCCTGTTATATCAGTGGGCAAGAGAGTTCAAAGTTTCACCCAAAAGCAATATTCTGATGACATTCTGTGCCTACTTCCAGAAATGGTCCTTGTGTGAGCATTTTACTTATACCTGTGGATTTCATAAACATGCCCCTGCTTTTTCCTTCCATGGTACAAACAGGGTTGGGGAGGAAGGACTTCCACTTGCTGAAGCTATGACAATTGTCTTCAGAAAATTTTCTTCTCGTTCTTTTATATGCTTAAAAAAGTCCACCTCATAATGCGTTTCATCTATTTATCAAGGAGTTATGGTTGGCCAGTGAGACAGTAATTTCCTAGTTCCCTTCAGATCTCTTTTTAAAAGAATGGATTTATGCTGAGCAGGTACAAAAGTCTCATAATTACTTGACTGGGAACCTGATCCTTTCCCCTGTCAGCCCAGATAACAGGGCTGTAATAACAGCATATAGCACTGCTGATAACAGAGCACTTTATGCTGTGGGCCAGAGGGAGACCGGGTCAGTTAAGAACATTTTACTTACCTCTCTGTAGGTCACCTAGTCTCCAAAGGGATTCCTCAGTCTTACACCAGCTGTTTAGCTGGCATAAGTCTGAGGAAACTCTGGAAGGAGGTCCAGGAAGGGGATATAGGATCAGTGGTGTCATTCAAATGGTTTAGGAACAGGAACTCACTTTTGATTGGCACTTGTCGGGAACCCAGAACCAGCCACAGAGCCCGTTAGGATCTGGAACGCCCGTTCTGGTCCATTCCCCTGAATGACATCACTGTAATAGGATCCATGTGTGCTAGTGCCAATGAGATCCACCCAAAAGTGCCCCTGGTCCAGCCTGTTCCCTGCCCCAATCTGCTCATGATCATCCCCTGAGCCATTGTCAATGTGGCAGTTACAGGGGAGGACAGTGGAGGTTCTGGGGACCTGTGGCATCCATGCATGGACTCCGGCCATTTGTGCTGGCATCCCTGGCCTACAGAGCAGTGGGGTAGCTTTTGCGCCATCAGCCTGGGACCTCTGGTGGTGGATTGCACGATCTGTCACTGTAAGGCCCAGATAGTACTGGGCGATGAGAGTGAGAGCCATTGTAGTCTGTAACGGCAAATTCTGTCGCTATTTGTGCAGAGGGATTCTACTACTATGGCAGGCTAATGCCACACTCATGACAATGTCCTGCGGTCTCAGTTTAGTGCTTTAGCATGGAATGTCTTTTGCCAACATTACTCTTTCTCCATGGAAATGCTCTTTGCAGTTGGCAAAGGGGTGGCAGAGACCAGTATTGGCAGGGCATAGGAGCTGGATGAGCTACATGAATAGATGTGCTTCCCCCGCCCCACCAAACAACTTGGTGTCAGACAATAAAATACAGCTGAAAAGAAGCGTGCCTGGCACACACAATTGACGGCCTGGAATGCCGACTGATGCTGGCCTCTGCACTACACAGAAATAACCCCCTGAACATACTCCTTTACTTGCACAGTTTCTTCAGAGGCGGAAGTGCAGAACCTGGTTTTAATTAAAGGGACCATGCAAATGAAGTTGTTCCTTTGTCTGAGCGGTTCCTTTAAATCAAATGCACTTCTGCGTTTGAAGAAACTGCAAGGAGCATGATGAGGAGGTGGGTGGGAAAAGCCACTTTCCACTCGCTTTTTGGAGAACGAAAGCAGATCAACGTGGCTCACATCTACAATGGACTGGAGCGAGGTGTCAGACTCGGAGTGGAATCTGCTGCCGTCCTGCCCTCCTCCAATCCCCTGCTGATGAAACCCACGTCGCCTTGCCTCGCCTCGTGGATGGGCTTCCCCTGTTTGTGTGTGCGAAAGAAGGAAAAGCAGGCAACACTTACTAGGCACCCGATTGATGGCTTTGAGAGGCCGCAAGACTCGCACAGTGCGGATTGCAGACAAGTTGATATTCTGGAGATCCAGAGAATATTCCACCATCCTGCAAGAGACAGAAAGGAAGAGACATGCTTGGAAACCAGCAATGAGCAATGCAGAAGCTGGAGCTGTCCGCACAGGCGGAGTGGCACAAAATGCCTCTGGTGTCTCAATGCTTCCTCATCAGACCACCCTGAGATTTCGCTGGGAGGCGAGTAATAGAAATGAAGCATGGCTCCATGCATGCTAATCCCCCCGCCCCCCGCAGAGGCTGGAAAGATCAAACGCATGATTGACACTCAGGGCTGCAGATCTCAGGATTCCTTTTTATTAAGTGATTTTGGTGACAGTTTCAGGCTGCTGATTAGGGCCGGGATCCGCACCCTCTGGGGACCTCTTAGATGAAAGCATGAGCACCCTGGTCCTTTACAGATGCAAATGCCAAAACACCAAAGTAGAAAAGCTAGCACTAACCCATGCCTTTTAGGAGGGAGGTGAGCTGGAAAGAGAGAGGAAAGCAGAGAGGAACTAGCCAGGAAGCGTCACTTACACCAGGCGTCTCCTGGCATTTACATGTGCTGCCTATCGCAAGGGGAGGTGGTGCTGTCAAATAACTAGTAGTTAGTAAACCGTTCAGGTCTTACCCTTGGGAGACAAAGAAATGCAGTGCAAACGTGAGATGAGGCTGAGCCAACTTGAAGAATCAAGTCAACTTTGGAGCTACAGAATCTTGCCAAAGGGACTGAGGAAAGGCATTACTGGAGGGTGGTGGTATCAAGCCAATGCCCTGATCCTGCTGGTGGCACTTGTGTGCACAATACACTTTCTCTTAATTTTTTTTCCCAAACACAAGGCAGTGAATACTGCAGGGAGCTGAGAGTCTTGAGGCAGTTCGTTGGTGTGATGGACCATCTCAGCTAGGCCCCAGGTTTACCTTCCACAAGATCAGTCCCTAAATCTCAGGATCCTGCTCCTTTCCTGCATTATACAACTCGGCCACTTTCTCAAAGACTCATTTGAGGCTGCCTTCTACTGAGACACCTGGTCCAGTATTGTCCACCCCAACTAGCAGTGGCTCCAAAGGTTTCAGTCCCAGTCCTACCTGGAGATGCCGGGAGTTGAACCTGGACCCTTCTGTGCTCCACTACTGAGCAACAGCTCCTCCCACATTTAACAGTGAGGCTGGGGTGTGTGAGACATCCCAACACAACATTCACCCCCCAGTGTTTCTCAAACCTTTAAGCACCAGGACCCACTTTTTAGAATGACAATCTGTCCGGGACCCACCAGAAGTGATGCCATGGACGGAAATACCGTCATTGTGACGCCAGAGCCCGCTGCTTTTCAGAGAATGCAGCAATGAGTTGGGTTATTTCTCAGCCATTTTCCAATAGCAAAGTGAATCAGAAAGGGGGGGAAGCCTGTTTACAGCCATGACACAAGCACAATAACCACACAGACCTCCCCCCCTTCCCATCTTTTCATATTTTCAAGGATGGCTGCCCTAGGTGCTATGTGACCCACCTGAAATTGGCTCGTGACCCCACCTGGTGGGTCCCAACCCACAGTTTGAGAAGCACTGCCCTACCCTGTGAATCTTCCTTGTGGAGAATTGACTCTAATATTGAGTTCCCCTTATTGGAAGTTAAGAATAAAATCTCTTCCAGCTTCTATGAAGTCAAGCTCTCCCTCCAGGCATTACTGTGTCTCTGTTGAAGGTTTGCCCCTTTGCACCCTAATTTAAAAAGGCAGACAAATAGAGAATCTGAGCTTTGGAAAAAAAATCTAACAGCCTACACAGGGGGATTTTTTTCCTCTTGAATAACCTTTAAAGCAGAGCAGTTCTGCGAAATGTTACGGTGCCTATATTGGAGTGGGGGAGGCAGGGGAAAGACAGGCAAGGACCTAGTAGGGCCTTTTCACTCCAGGCAGTGGCTGTTAAGAGGAAGTACTGTATGTCTTTCTTTTTAATTATTTGGGGGGAGGGAGAATAGGTAACTCTTTTACTATTAGATTAGAGAGGCCTTTATTGGCATGTACATCATAACAATACATAAATAAGACATACACTATACCCACAGTCGCATAGCACACCCAGTCATGTATAGACAGCAGTAGGCTGATAATCAGAAGTGCCCAATATGCTAGCCTGGTGCAGGTCTAAGCTTTCGATCGCATTTCCCGAGAGCTCACTAGTGTGGAGACAAGAAGGGCAACATTTTCAAGATATTCTCCCTCTTCTATTGACAAAAGGGCTTGCAGAAAATCTGCCCTCGCCCAGCCTTGGAATCTCACCAGAGTGAGCCAAAGATATTTCTGGCAATGGGGCTCGTGCAGAGAGCAAAACAGGAGGATATGTCCACGTGATTCCACCTAATTCAGGCCACAGGGGCAAAGCCTTGCTGGCACAGGTATTCCCTTATATCGGCCCCATAAGAGGGCCGAGGGAAGAGAATTACATCTCACCAGTATAGGCTCCTCATATTATACGGCTGATATAGATAGGATGGCATCTTACTAAGCTGAACAGATATTTGAAAATGTAACAGAGAGAATAAGGTGATAGATCTTAACTCCTGGCACTCAATAGCAAGGGATTTTTTCCTAATAGCCCTATTCAAAAGGGTGTTAGTCCAAAGCATTTGTGCTTAAGGGTGCAATCCAGGGTGTGCCCTAAGGCCGATGCAAGCCACTTGCGTCGGCGCTACACACGCAGCACTGGCACAAGGGCACTGTCCTGGATCCCCATGCCAGCACTGCATCCGCAGGGCTGATGCTGGCAGCAATGTCAGCCCTGCGGCGCTGGCAGAAGCTGGCACCGCACCACTCCTGCGCCAGTCAAGTTTGGCTGGTGCAGGAGTGGGTCTCGGTGGTGGTGGGGAGGAATGGGGAAGGGGTGGGTGGACCGGGACGTATGCCGGCCCAAGGAAGGGTGTGGAGCTGGGATGCAGCCTTTAAATAGCCGGCGCAGATACATTGGGGCAGCTGGCCCCTATCACAGGGGAAGGGCACAAATGTGCCCTAGCCCCATGAAGGCTCCAGGTGGCTCCAACTTGCACTGGCTCCAACTTGCACACTGGCCTGCCCACTCCAGTGCAAGTTCGGGTTGCATCCTAGATGTCTCGGTTCTGTGGAAATGAATGGCACTTCATTCCAAATAAATTTGTTTAAGTTTGGAGTGAAAATTATTTATCTAGGAGGTTGGGGAGCATCAAAAACCAATGCAAAAATACCAAAAATCCTATATAAACGTAGAATGATACGTTTCAGTTATAATGTTATTAATTAGTTGTGATAAAATTAAATTAAATATCAGCACCTGAGTGGCTGCCAGTTATTCCCATGGCTTTCACTTTAACTGGAGGGGGAGAGCAGATTTCCTTCTCACTGGGCTATTAAATTCTCCTGCTTCTTATTTTATAGCTCCATAAGCAAACAACAAGTAGCAGTCAATGTTCACCAGCAGAATGCCACTGAATATCAGCTGCCAAAGCAGTGCTATTGCCAGACTGCTGAGGGCTGTGGGACAAACTCCTGCAGTGGGCTCCCCACAGTGTTCCCTTTCCACTCTCTAATGGGGCACTGGGCACACCCACTTCCACCTATATGGGGGCTCAGGGACTGACCCAGGCAGGGGATCTTCTGATGGGCATGATGGGCCCTTGGTCAGTGCTTGACCGATGCCACCGCTGTGCTGAATGACCAAGAGTAGGACTACTATCTTCATGCCCTACTGGAAGCATCTGGTTGGCCACCACGGAAATCAGGATGCTGGACTAGATGGATCTTTGGCTTCTATTCCTTCAAAGAGCACTTTCTATGTTCTTCAGTCTCTCTTTACAACACAGCAGTTACTGCTTTCCCTTCCTTACAGAAGCAAGAAATGAGGCACAATGTCCCAGAAATGGGGATCAAAAGCAAAATCCAAATCTCCTAAGCCCTGCTCCTGAACAGTAATAGCAAAAGGGATTAGCGTTGACAGAATTAATTGGTATAATTAATCGATTAATTCATGAATCATATTAAGATTCAGAGCACTCTCCGATGAGAGCATTTTCAGGGCTGATGGCGCTGTCATGAACAATTTATGTCCCTCCCTCGAATCAGGAGATGCGTTCAAGATTATTCTTCCAAACAACAAATGGTTTGTCTGTGTGAGACAACAGAGCCTCTCTCCCTTCATTAAATCACATCAAAATGCCACAGGTACTTAAGTATTGGGCAGGGTATGTTAACCAGTTAATGAACTGGTTCCATTTAAAGGTGAAGTTTGTTTTGCGCACACAAGCCTGTTTCACCAAGCTTCTGACTTCTGCTAGCCTTGGCATACTATAAAAGTTAATGCAAATCCTCACTTAACTGATAGAAAGGGGGCAGATCTATACACTGGGTAGCCAGAAATTACTTCTGCCTTGCATGGAGGAGACTTCAAAAGAAAATCACAGGGTTTGTGTACCTGGACCCAGAGGCATAACTAGAGTATGGCAGCAGGGGGCACGAGCCCTGGGGCTCCATAAGGTGGGGGTGCCGTTGGCATGGCGCCCCGCCCCCCACCCACAAATTTGCGACCCCCCATGCCCCGAGCCGGGAGGCGTGCCAGCGTCTCCCCTCCCAGCCTGCCGCTCAAGTACTTAAAGTGCCTGAGCGGCAGCCCTGGGGAAGGAAGCTGCCACCATGCCCCCTGGCTCTGCAAACCGCAGGGGTGCCTTAAAGTGGCCTTAAAGTTGCTGGCTTTTCCTGGCTGCCATGGCGCTGGCACTTTAAGGCCACTTTAAGGCGCCCTGTCACCCTCAATTATGTGGTTAGCGCTGCCTCCTCTCCCCACCCCTCGCGGCCTCCTCCTCCTGTCTCCCCCCTCCTCTGAGGCGCGAGTGGACCACTCGGAGAGGTAGAGGCCGCCGTCGCTCGGGGAGCCACCACTGCCGCCTCCTCAGTGCCTCACTCGCCACCCAGCCGCCGCTTTTGCCCTGACACCTCGTCTCCCTCCCCTTCCCCTGGGCCGCCCAGTATATGAGTTATTTATTTATAACCGCAAGCCCGCCATGTCCACGACGGCCCAGAGGCACCTCATGCAGGATTTCAAGAGGTAAGGCGGGACAGGACAGCCGGCAGAGCTGGCTGCATTTCCCTGGCTGGGTCTGTTTGTGCGTGCGTGTGTGTGTGTGTGTGTGTGTGTGTGTGTTTATGTCTGTTTGTGTGTGTGGGTTGGCTCTGCAGACACATGGCAGCAGAAGCCACACCCCGCAACGTCATGACGTCACGATATCGTGACATCATGACGTTGCGTGCGGGGGGCGCAATTTCATTGCGTGCCACAGGCGCAATTTTGTCTAGATACGCCCCTGCCTTTACCTTTTCCCAGGTTACCTGAACATCTAGGGACAACCTGGTGTTGGCCATCCTAAGATGAATGAGAAACAAGCCCTTGACCAGGTGATCACCTTCCAGATTGGCTCCCACCCATTCAAATTAGGTGACAAATGTAAATTACTATGTGAATCATTTAAGAAACAAACACAGGTTAAGTATTTGCATTACAAATTAGGGTTGTTGTGCTCTCTGGTTCCTGGTTCCCAGGAGTGTGTGAATCTGCCTGACTGGAATGCACAACAGCAGACCTACTGCCTCACACAAAACACTTGAGCTAGGCAGACATAGAATACAACACATAGCTCTGAAACAATTAGGGTTGCCAGGAGATGCTGGGGTGGAGAGCCTGAAAGCTAAAGGGGTCGTGTCTGACAAATTAGGAAGTCTTGGTGGAACAGGGCAGAGAGCGATCAGACTTGGGGGAGAGAATGTCATCTGGCAAGGGGGCAGAGCCGGATTATGCCTAGTGACTTGCGGAGGAAAGCCTGGGGCTTAAGGAGCGGCACATAGTAGCCCAGGGGTGGAGCCTGATGGGCACAGGATAGCAAAAAGCCTCAAGGAAAGTGGAAAACAGCCTGACCTCCTTTTTGATTCAGGGCACAACGCTAACCTGGAGTTAGGCCGGCACAATTAGGCCAGCAAAGTTTGCCCAGCACAAGGGACACTGTAAAGTATGTTTGGACCACTCACGGAGTCAGAGAGGCCAGCACACAGACGTGCACCATCCTCCCTGACTGCTAGAGTGGTCCAAACGTGCTTTATGGAGGCCCTTGTGCCGGCTGGCACCACTGCGTCGGCGCTAGTGATGTTGCACCGATGCCACCACGTAGTGTTGGTGCAACGTCAGTTCTAGGACTGCGCCCTTAATAGATAAGGATGATCAGACATTCTGCTGATCAGGACTGCTGCATAAAGGCTTATTAATGCCCTGCTCCTCCAACTCCTCTCCAAAAATAAGCCGTTTTATAAGTTCAATAGTACATAATTACATACAGAAGGCTCTGCGCTTGAGGGCTGTCAGCACCTAATTTTTCCACACATTCTTAAACATGAGAGTTCAAGCTACCTGCTGAATCAGCTCTTCCAGCCTTCGCCAGGCATCTAACCCACAGGCTGATTTATCCCTCAGCCTTGCTCCCTGCCCAAGTTATAGCAAGAGCTTGTGTCAAAGCCTTTCACAAAAGGACTTGTCAGAGGGACGTGTTTTCAAATGCAAGGAGGTGAACCTGTCCAAGTGTTGTGATTGTTTTCTTGTTGTTCTCCTCCTCTCCCCTCTTTCCCACACTTGGAGTAATTGAGTGAAATGATTTGTTCCCTGAAATGCAGTGGCGTTGGAGCTTGGAGGGAGAGGCAGAGACAGATGGGCTTTTTCGCAGATAATAAAAATTTTCAAACTCCTGTTAGACGAAAATAACTCAAGGAGACAAAGATGGTTTATGAAAACCAGCACAGCGGCAGGACAGGTAAATGGGAATAATCATGGAAAGATACACACACCTCGTCTAATATGTACACATGCAGAGAGACCAAATATACAGGAATGTCACAATACACAAGGAGAAGCTGTGTACTTTTGATTGCAGTGTTCCCTTTTTGTGGTTTGCTGTTTTCCACTGTTGCAAGACACCTTGGGTGCTATGTTAATAACAGAAAGGCAGGATATAAATGTGTTTTATAAACAGTCAAAACAAAGATTCACATACAAACTGTAATGGAGACAAGACCTTGGCTTCTAAATAAGATTGCTGTGTTAAACAGCAGCTCTTTTTAAAGCACTCTTCAAATTAAGGTTGCATAAGAGGGTCTTATATGCAAAAATACTGCAATCTTACCCACCCATGGTAAATTGATATGGGAGCACCTTTCAAAATCCTGCCTAATCTGAGCTATTACAGGGTCATAACTCAGTTTCTGTAATTGAGATAAATTTTTTTTCAGAATACTGACCCCTAAGTATTTAATAAAATTATCCTTAACTGGGATACCAGACACATTATGTAAAAACTGCTGTTCCGTCTCTGAAACATGAAAGCGTAACATTGTGGATTTTAGAAAATTAATTGGAAAGTGTGCCACCTCTCCGTATGTGGTCAGAAGTTTTTTGTAATTCCAGTAAAGCAGTTATTGGCTCCGTTAATTAGGGAGCTACGTCATCAGCATAGAAACTAATTGTGTGCTCTTTTTCATTAATTTTCAGACCCTTTATCATATGATTGTTATGAATAACACTGACTAGTGGGTCTAACGATAATGCAAATAATAAAGGGTGACCCTGTTTGGTGCCTCAAAATAACTGAAATGCATGAGAATCTGATCCTATACATTCCCTCCCCATGCCTTAGGAACAGGGCCAAAAGGGCTACCACTGCATGCTGCCGTGGGAGGGGGACAGTTGCTGCAGTGTCCTCTGGGTAAGGGAACAAACATTCTCTTACCTGGGGATAAGCCTCTGCAGCGCCAAAAACCGCAGCACTTGGAGAAAACCAGAAGTCACCTTTCAATGGGTCAGGGCGGCTTTCTGAGATAGAGGAAGGCCTCAGAAGGCTGCTCAGACCCATTAAAAGGTGACTTCCGTTTTTCACTGATTCTCCCTTAAATCGGCTGTGGGCTTCATTCTGAAGCCTGCAGAGGCCGTGGGCAGACCCAAATTCAGAATTTGGGTTGCAGTATGTGCAAAGCCATTCCCCCTACTCCCTGCAAAAAAGATCCTTTAAAGCAGTGTCTTCAATGTTTTTTGTGCCATGACATCAATCAATCAATCAATCAATCAGTCAGTCAATCAGTCAGTCAGTCAGTCAGTCTGTCTGTCTGTCTGTCTGTCTGTCTGTCTGTCTGTCTGTCTGTCTGTCTGTCTGTCTATCTATCTATCTATCTATCTATCTATAAAGTATCTGGGGATCCACCATTGATACTGTCCCTCTTCTGAGACCCGTCTGCCCACCCCACTCTGCTGCGGTCCATTTCCCACTCCCGTTACGCCCTCCCAGCACTGTTCACTATAGCCACCTATTCTTGTCGGAGAGAAGAAAAAGTTACCCTGAAGCCTGGCACAAGTGAAATACTATTTCAGCACAATTGCTAATAACCTGAGCAGGACTGGGACACCATCTCCTGGTAGCTGAAGGGGTACTCCAGATGCCTCCCTCTTTTACCTAGTGGTGTTCTGGTCCAGGGGTCTTCAACCTTCTTTCAGTCCCATAAGTTGCCCTGACCCCACAACTGAGGCTTCACGACCCCATTGGGGTCCCAACCCCAAGACTGAAGAACACGGCTCGCTCGAGAGACTTAAGCACCTGATTGTTCGAGAGGCTTAAGCATCCCCATTTTTGTCCTGCCTAAGAAGTTTAAATTCATCAGCCAAATATTTGCCATCATTTTCCACATCTGATTGTTTATTGACATAGTATTGTTTATTAACATTCAGTAATGATGGAAATAGAAGTGACGGCCATGCCCTTAACTTCAAAATATTTTTTCAGTTATCTTTGTGTTGCACATGTGACATTGGAGCATAGTCTGATATTTCTAATTCAGGCACCCCTTTTACATGCGGTTAACGTTTGTAAAAATCAGTGTGTATTTCAAAAACGCACAAATTCAAAATCAAAAGGAACACACACAAAGCCAGCCAAACATGTAGGAGTGCCAGGAATTGACTGAACTATTTTGAAAATTAGCTTTCAGTATTAATTTTGAAAGCACATTATTCCAAAAAAGTGTAAATCAAACCTGCGTAAAACAAGAGTTGCCTGTACTTTCTTATAAGTTGGGTTGCAGTTACAACGAGGAGCTTGGGCTTTGACTTAGAACAGTCAGATGCAAAGAGACAAGATTAAATGGGAATGTTTGAGCAATGAAGTCACCTTCCTCCCATGTCATAAATTCTGTTAACTTTAATGAATTTTTAAAGGACAAATGCATTATAGTCACTGGAGTGCAAGAAACAAAGAACATTTTCACACTTACACTGAACAAAATTCCCAGAGACCAAAGGACAGTCAAGCTTGAGATGTAACCAAATTCTGTCTGTATCTGAGCAGCCAACGCCGTTCCACTCCTCCACTGTCCTCACCTGCATTGGGAATCCAACATCACCCCCCATATGCAAATGACAGCTTACTGGCAGCTAATGTAGCATTTGATCAAGTAAATACAGGAAGAGATTAGGAAGCTAAACCACTGTTAAAGTGGAGGGGAAATTCTGCTCTGTGAAAAGGATTTCAGCATAGAGCTTGTAAGGCAATTTAATGCATATAGCATTTCTTGACAACTTGCACCTCCTTTTCCTTGTAGATCATGGTGTAAATCTCTGGGTAAGATCATAAGTCTGGTCTAATCCTGCTTCTTCTCAGATTTGTTTTGAGTCGGTCTGACAAGTAGTCTGGAAAATTAAAGACTTGCCATACAGAAATATCCTCCACCACGACTTGTCCATGAGCCACATGATTCAACATTCCCAAGTAGTTACATCCTTGAGTCAGAACTACTTGTTCAGTGGCAGACCTGCAAAACCAGGTATGGCCATTAGATGGACAGGTGAAGTGCCTACGAAAAGTCACCACTTCCAGCCTATCATGTTCTGAAACAGGATTTAAACTGGCACAATAGCTGCCACTACACAAGAAGAACAAGACAGAAGGGGACCGCTTCCGGAAACCTTCCTCTCAGAAGAATGGAGAGCCCCCCAAATCCCTTGGAGTCCCCTTGCAAACCTGATAGCAATGAATGCTGACAATTAGGGAAGATGGGGCAGCCAACTCCCACCCCCAAGGGAACTGAGACCAGGCAGGTAAAACAATACTAAAACAGGATAAAAGAGGGTGGTTTGTCACAGACAGGGAGGTGTGGAAACCAGAGATTAAGGGCCCAATCCTAACCAACTTTCCAGCTCTGAGGTAAGGGAACAAACATTCCCTTGCCTTAAGGATGCCTCTGTGACTGCCCCCCCCCCCCAACTGCAGGATGCAGCACATGCCCCATTGGCACAGCTACGTCAGTGCTGGAAAGTTGGTTAGGATTGGGCCTCCACGCAGCCTGGAGAGACTGGACTCTTTTTACAGTAGAGTAAAATAACAGTAGTAGAGGCCCAGCGGAAGTGTATACCACAAAGAAAGAAGGGCTTGACAAGGTCCAGGAGGGTGCCTGCATGGCTGACGAACAAAGTTAGAGAAGCTGTAAAGAGCAAGGAAGCTTCTTTCCATAAATGGAAGTCTTGCCCCAGTGAGGAGAATAAAAAACAACAAACTCTGGCAAAAGACAAGTAAGAAAGTGATACAGGAGGCCAAGAAAGAGTTTGAGGAACGCATGGCTAGCAACATAAAGGGGAATAATAAAAGCTTCTTCAAATATGTTAGAAGCAGGAAACCTGCCAGAGAGGCGGTTGGCCCGCTGATTGGTGAGGGAGGAAAAGAGGATATAAAAGGGGACTCGGAGATTGCAGATAAATTACATGAATTCTTTGTGTCTGTCTTCACAGCAGAAGAACTTGGGCAGATACTGAAGCCCGAACAGCCCTTCCTAACTAAGGAATTAAATCAGATTATGGTTAATAAAGAAGATGTGTTAGATCAAATTGATAAATTACATATAAATAAGTCACCAGGCCCAGATGGTATACACCCAAGAGTTATTAAGGAACTAAAGAACGAAGTTGCTGACCTCTTAACCAGAGTATGCAACTTGTTCCTTCAAATGGCCACGGTGCCAGAAGATTGGAGGATAGCCAATGTCACGCCAATCTTTAAAAAAGGGAGAAGAGGGGACCCTGGAAACTACAGGCTGGTCAGCCTAATGTCTGTTCTGGGCAAGATGGTGGAACGCCTCATCAAAGATAAAATCCTAAAACACTTAGAGGAACAAGTATTACTGAAGGAAAGTCAGCATGGCTTCTGTAAGGGTAAGACTTGCCTCATGAACCTTTTGGAATTCTTTGAAACGGTCAACAGGCATGTGGATGTGGGTGAACCTGTGGATATCATATACCTGGATTTTCAGAAGGCATTTAACACAGTCCCCCACCAAAGGCTGCTGAAGAAACTTCACAGTCAGGGAATAAGAGGGCAGGTTCTCTTATGGATTCAGAATTGGTTGAGGGCCAGGAAACAGAGAGTGGGGGTCAATGGGCAATTTTCAGAATGGAGAGAGGTGAAAAGCGGAGTGCCCCAGGGATCTGTCTTGGGGCCCGTGCTTTTCAACTTGTTCATGAATGACCTGGAGACAGGGATAAGCAGCGAGGTGGCCAAGTTTGTGGATGACACAAAACTTTTCCGGGTGGTGAAGACCAGAAGGGATTGTAAAGAGCTCCAGAAGGATCTCTCCAAGTTGGGGGAATGGGCGGCAAAATGGCAGATGTGTTTCAACGTAGACAAGTGTAAAGTGATGCACATTGGAGCAAAAAACCAAAACTTCACGTATAAGCTTATGGGTTCTGAGCTGTCTGTGACAGCTCAAGAGAGAGAACTTGGAGTGCTGGTGGACAATTCAATGAAAGTATCGACCCAGTGTGCGGCAGCAATTAAGAAGGCCAATTCCATGCGTGGGGTAATTAAAAAAGGGGTTGAGAATAAAACAGCCAATATTATCATGCCATTGTACAAATCAATGGTAAGGCCACACCTGGAATATTGTGTACAGTTCTGGTCGCCGCACCTCAAAAAGGACATAGTGGAGCTGGAAAAGGTGCAGAAGAGAGTGACAAAAATGATTACGGAGCTGGGGCACCTCCCTTATGAAGAAAGACTGCAGCGTTTGGGGCTCTTCAGCCTAGAAAAAAGGCGCCTGAGGGGGACATGATTGAAACATACAAAATTATGCACAGAAAGGATAGAGTCGATAGAGGGATGTTCTTTTCCCTCTCTCAAAACACCAGAACCAGGGGGCATCCGCTAAAACTGAGGGTTGGGAGAAAACTGAGGGTTATATTCTTAAGGCTGTAAATAGGGTTTTTTTTCCCTTTCTGATTCACTTTGCTATTGGAAAATGGCTGAGAAATAACCCAACTTCTTGCTGCATTCTCAGGAAAGCAGCAGGCTCTGGAGTCACAATGACGGCACTTCTAGCCATGACATCACTTCCAGTGGGTCCCAGACAGATTGTCATTCTAAAAAGTGGGTCCCTGTGCTAAAACGTTTGAGAACCACTGGTCTAACCACTTTACTCAGTGAAGGGGAATATGCACTCTGTGCATGTTCATAGGCACCCTCCTTTGTGACTACATTCCGAGGGCAAGCCTTGGCATTCAAAATAGGTACAGGAGCTGAGTCACCCACTACATCTACAAGAGACTTTTCTATTACTGGAATAATAAGAATGAAAACGGGGAGCTCGTCTCCACCACCTGCCCCAGCTGCTGAGGTCAGCTTTCAGCTTGCCACCCACAGAATGGTTGACACGACTTGTCTTGCACACAGCCTTGATTACTGGGGGGCTGGCCCAGGCTGTGAAGAATCCTTTGTGACATCTCCAAGGCAGGGCCGGCGGCTCTCATCAGGGAAAGTTATTTCAATTCTTCCTGTGCTCGGAATGCCTAAGAAGGGGCCAGTTAGTCATCTGGAGAAGCAGAAATGGGCACTGAAGGGTGAAAACAGAAAAAGAAGAGGTGGAGAAAGGAGAGCATCAGGTTCTTTTTTTTTTTTTCTGTTTACACGATGTGTTACCACTGTCAAAATCAATAAGGCATTTGTTAAATGAAACGTTGAAATTAATGTCCTTCATCTGCAGCTCCAGAGTCTTCTCTCCTTCGCTCTGAATTCTTTCTCACTTTCTCTAACCCCTTCACAATTATACCCATTATTCCACTTGCTGTTTTGCCCACCTGTCATTTCCCACCCTTGCCTCTCTATCTTCTTTCCCCTTTGCTGCCCATTTTCCTCCTGTGCAGCTTTTAATCTGTTTTGGCAATCTAATCCTGCTTTCCTCTCATCTTTTATGTCCTCTCAATTTCTTCTTTCCTACCCATTCTGCTTCAGCAGCAATCAGCATCTCAAAATAATCTGTTCAGCTCAGCACTCCAGGGATTCCAGAAGACAGTGCTGGCACCCATCTCGTAGCAGTCGGACCTGGGCTAGCATGCAGGCTCCTTCATCACACGAGAATGGCCAGAAAGTATACTGGGAAGAGAGGCAAACAAGCCTGGCACCTAACGCAATGAATTTGCAAGGCCTGACAGGCTGCGACTCTGAGGATCTTCCTACATGGTCAAAAATACACATTTGTCTGTGATAATTGGAAACATTTTAGCACAGAGCCTGGACTAGTAGTGCAAAATTTTGCCTGCGTATCAGGGAATGGGGGGAAGTAGCCATACTACTGTTAATTGCTTTATTCTCTAGAGCAGTGGTTCTCACAGTTTAGCACTGGGACCCACTTTTTAGAATGACAATCTGTCTGGGACCCACTGGAAGTGACGTCATGGCAGCAGAGCCGTCATTGTGATGCCAGAACCTGTTGCTTTCCAGAGAATGCAGCAATAAATTGGGTTATTGCTTCCTTTCTAAATCAGAAAGGAAAAAGCCTGTTTACAACCTTGACACAAGAAAAAAACAACCACACAGCTTTCCATTTTCAACATGGCTGTTCTAGGTGCTTTGCAACCCACTTGAAATTGGCTTGTGACCCACAGTTTGGGAAGCACTGCTCTAGAGGGGAGGAGCTGTGCACTCCAGCTCCAGAGACAGAAATGTGCACCTTTTCAAGACATACATTTTATGAAAAGCACAGGTCTACAAAGTTGTAGGCTGCTGTTGGCAAGGGGTGGGTGGGGAGGTTTGCTGTTAATTCACCATACTTCTTTGTTTGAAAAAAAAACTCAACAAGCTGGTACGTGCTGGAGTATTACTGTGAAGGGTGCTGCTTCAAAATTGATTTTAAAGCATTAACACTGTTAGAGCGCAATCCTAACCTGGAGTTAGGCTGGCACAGTTAGGCCAGTGCAAGGGACACCGTAAAGCACCTTTGGACCACTCTCAGAGTCAGGGAGGATGGTTCAAGTCTGTCTGCTGGCCTCTGGCTCTGAGAGTGGTCCAAACATACTTTACGGTGTCCAGGGCCGGGTTGAAACCAATGTGACCAATGTCGTCACATCGGGCCCTGCGCTTCAGGGTGCCCCGCACTAGCTGAGTCAGCATATTGCCTGTGGCTGCAGCTAGGATCTCTATGGGCTGTAAGTCAGTGGGCTGAGCAGAGCAGCTTTACCTTGGTCTCTCCCACCTGCCTCTGCCTCTGCCTCTGCCTCTGCACAGCCCAAAATGGGCCACCTGAAAGCAGTTGGCGGTGATGTTATGATATCACCACCAACTATTTCCACATGCCATGCTTTGCATGTGGCACAAACAGCGCTCTTCTTGGTAAGTGGGGGCCCCGCAAGGAGGGACCCACAGGAATGCCCCACATTGGGCCCCGCTACTGCTAGAGCCAGCCCTGATGGTGTCCCTTGTGTTGGCCAAACTTTGCTGGCCTGCCCCAGCTTAACCCCAGGTTAGGATTGCGCCCTCAGTTGTAGCACACAAGCTTTGCATGTACACGGCATCTCCACGTCAAACAGGTAGCAGGGAACAGGCTGGAAAGACTTGAGCAGCTGCTGCCCAGCAAAATGGTTTATCGTGGGCAAGAGCAGCCAACAATCCAGTTCAGTTCCAGGCACTTTCATTAGCACTGTTCACAGCAAGCAGAACCTGCAATGTGCCTTGCCAGAGCAAACCTCCGCAGTGTGGATGCTCATTCCTTGCGCAGCTCCCACACGCTGAGCAGCTGTATGCCTTGAACAGCACCTTTGTCTCATGCTCGTTGTGGATTTTTCCCCCCCTCTGCATGCTTCGTTTTCCTTTTAGAACATAAGGACGTTTTCAGAAGTCTGCATAAATTTAAACCAGATGATTATTGGTTCAGGAAACGTTCAGTTCAATAAAGGAAAACAGCCATCCTAGGCCAAAGACCAGCCAAAGCAGCTTCAGCTTCCCAGACTGCCTGCAGTTTAAGAGTCACTTACTGTCAGATCAGCGTGCCCCATCAGTGCTAATGGCCATGACATGGTGAAGCGAGAGGAGAGCGGGCAAGGGAGCAAACAAGCAGCTAAATTGCTTAAGTGGGTGGTGAGGGTGTCACGCGAGACTCAGCCATCAGGCGCGGGTGTGAAAAGTGTGCATCCTGGCTCATCTGCAAGGGTAAAGCAGCCTTGGAAGTTGCAACTGAGCAAGGACAGACCAAGCTGGTGAGTCACAGCCCAGTTCTAGAGGCCAAATCTAGGGAGAGGGGGACGGGCCCTTGGTGAAAGTGCTGCCTTTCAACACCTGGCCCCAGAAACACAGCACTCCCCATTCCTGACCTTGGTGTCTAGAACAGAGCGGCTCCCATCCATTTCCCTACTGACTCACTTCACTCCTTCCTTGTGTGGTCCCTTCAATCAAAACAGGAAGAGCAAGTCACGCTGGGGGCACTGCCAGAGTATGCCACACTTCCCAATTTGTTTAAAGCAGTGGTTCCTAAACTAGTGGGTCATGACCCACCAGGGGAACAGGAAGAAGGTCACTGCCCCTTAAGGGGAGTGGCCAAGAAATCAGCAGCAACAGCTGCCGGGAAGGAAAAGGTTTTTGTAACTGCCCATCTGGGGGTTGCTATGGCTCTCTGGGGAGTCCAGGGAGCCTGCGAACCCATCTACACCCCTTCTAACGGCAAATTTTGAAGTGCAGGAGCTCTCCATGCCCCATAACTAATGGCTCTTCCATTATAATTCAAAAAGGAAGTTCCTTCCTTCAAAAAGGAAAAAATACCTGTCAGGGCCCCTCTCTTACTTAACAAGTCATCCAAGTTTTTTTCTGCCCTCAGTCAGTTTTAAAGGATGTTTAAACACACACACACACACACACACACACACACACACACACACACACACA
>JAJKFI010000060.1:1359101-1400337 GCA_029204185.1 Lerista edwardsae
TCTTTTGATTTGATATGGTAAGTGCGCTGGTAAGGAACTGGACTATACCCTGCCTATAAGCATCTGACTGACCGATGGGCTTTGGTCTGATACAGCAAAACAATGCTTGTGTTGTATTTATTCCATTTATAGCCCATCTTTCTTCAATCATGGAACACAAACCATGTATGTATGGAACTTGTATGTGAAGTTCCAAGAAGAGTCACCCACCCAGGCACTGATCAGCCCTAGACTTATTTATCTTCAGACCACACCCTGGTATTGTTATACAGCAGTGGTTCTCAAACTTTTTAGCACCAGGGCCCACCAGAAGTGATGTCACAGCCAGAAGTGCCATCATTGTGACACCAGAGCTTGCAACTTTCCTAAGAATGCAGCAAGAAGTTGGGTTATTTCTCAGCCATTTTCCAACAGCAAAGTGAATCAGAGAGGGGAAAAAGCCTATTTATAACCTTGACACCAGCAAAACAACCACAAAGCCCTCCCCCTTTCTAGCATCCCATTTTCCCATATTTTCAATATGGCTACTCTAGGTGCTTCACAATCCACTTGAAATTGGCTAGCGGCCCACTGGTGGGTCCCAACCCACAGTTTGGGAACCACTGTTATACAAGTTTCTATTGGTGGATATTTGCATGTGCTCTATCCAAAATTCATTTGCCACTGGGAGTTATTATTCTGGCTTTGCAAAGACCGGAGTCTTCCAGACCTATCATGTCACATTTCTGCTGTACCCATCTCTTTCCCACCCCCACTTGTTCCTTCCTCCAGCCCTGATACCCGCCCTTCCTCATTACAGTTTGCTCTCATTACTGTTCTGTTCTGCAGACAGGCGTTGCAGAACTTCCCTTGGTAAAACATTGTAATCATAGGGCTTACAGTGGCTTTCACCCGCTTCCCCAAGTACTTGCTCTGAATATAGCTTTCCAAAGACATCAAAGCAGCAAGGCAGGATGTAATTTTGGCCCTTCTAGCTTTCATTCTACCAATGGAGGGTGGGTTTTTTTTTACTCTATTTCTTTTCCTAGCAGTGAATAAGACATACCTTCTGGGAGTGAAAAATTAATTACTAATTGCACCGTTGCTTTAGTGTGCCATTCTAGAACTGAGAAGCTCAACACCCCCAAGTCGTGAATAACTTAATTGAGTAAGTAATTTTTGATTTAATCAGGGGCTTATTTATTTCTCTTCAAGTAAAGGCTTTCTGAATGTTGTCCCAGTCTATGTCACCCTTCCTTCGATGCACCCGATGAAGTTACTTCACACCCTTGTTATTGTCAGATTTCCTCCCAAAGCTGGGAGGAAAAAAAATGTCAGGCTCCATTAAGAGTTGTAGGGACACTTTGAAGCTAATGTGTGGAGACGTGAAGAGTCATTTCAAGTGGCAACTTAGTCAGTATGGACTGCACAGGTCTCGGGGGGGGGGGGCTTGAGGATTTTGATCGGAGCCAGATTTTGAAAAGGCAACATGGCAAGTCAGGCAGCTAACTTATTTTGAAAGTGAAAAGAAGTCAGGTGCCTAAATGCTGTTTTCGTCTTTGAAAAGCTATCCACAGCAGACGTTTTTTTTCAAAATGGCTGAGATGCATAACGGCAATAGCTGAAGTCCATTTTGGTAGCTTGGGAGTACATCCAGTTGTGTGGTGTGAACATATGTTCACAAAATGAGCATCGACGGTACACACACAGACCTGTCTGCAGCACATTTATGGAAGTCCCTTCCTTTGCCGGTGGTTTGCCACACTCCTAAATTGAGCAGATCGAGGGCCCAGTGCAGAGCCCTTCAGCACGAGAGGCACAAGTGCCTCCAACGTTAAGCCATTACCGCGGGTGCTGGGGCACTGCCATGCTAACAACGATCATGGGCACCCTGGAGGGAGCACCACTTGCTGGTGCATGGTGAGTCTGTCGCTTGCCGGCGAGGTGGCCTTTCCAGGCAGGAGGGTGTTCCGGGACAGGGAAAGGGGCAGAGCGAGAGGTGGGACTGGCAGTGACTCTTGCCGCTGGTTCCTGACCTCCGTGTAAGGCCGCATGGCCTTACATGGAGGCCCTTGCTTCTGCACTGGCTGAATAGCCAGCACAGAAGCGAGTAGACCACTCGCCCGCCCTGCGCCCTTACTGCGGGGAAAGGGAACGAACACCCCTTTTCCCCACAGAGCCTCCCGCAGCTGTCTGTCTGCCACAGGGTGCAGCAGTAGCCACCTGGCTACCGCTGAGCTCCCAGGTGGTCGGGCCCCACAGGATTGGGCTGTTAAGAGCTACTGGCAAAACCTGGGCACTCCTGAGTGGGTGTTGAAATGCAGCAACTATCCCCAGGAAGGGCACGTGTGGTTTTTCCTCAGGCACCCCATATGCATTGCGGGAAGACTGTTCTGGTGAGCTGTGAGTCCTTCAGTGAACCACTGTGGAAGTTGCACTATGCATAGGGAACAGCAGTGACCACGTTTTTATGGATACCATGGATATGGGGACGCCCCTTAAAAAGACGGGAATATTAAACAAATCTCTTTTTTTACCTTGTTGCAGCAAAACCATGGATGTTTCCCATATTGTTAAAAAGGTGTCCCCAGTTTCCATAGTTTCAGGTATCCTCGAGGGTGGGGGTGGCCCATCACAGAATTCCAGCAGATACTGGGGCATGCCTGTAATTCTTAATCTGAATCATCTACCCAAGTTTAAGAAGATCTTGTATATTCAAGGTATACAAAGCAGATTTAGCCCCAGAAGTTTTTACTTGATATCCTTGATCTAGTAATTTCCTTATATAAATCTTAATTCAATCCAGGGACGTAATCAGTGGTGTCATTCAAATGATTTAGGAACAGGAACTCACTTTTGATTGGCACTTATTGGGAACCCGGAACCAGCCACAGAGCCTGTTAGGATCCGGAACGCCCATTCTGGTCCGTTCCCCCTGAATGACATCACTGGACGTAATTAATTTTTCATTGCTCATTTAATTTTCAACCAGATCTAAGCACTTTAAAAATCCCGCAATGGGAATCCCATTGATCGCAATGGGATAGTTTTAAGAATGTGGATTTGCGGTCCTTAATTTTGTCGGGATCATTCTTCAGTACTATTTTATTGTAGTTCTCGCCCTCATATTGTACCGATAATTAATGCATTTAAATTTAAATTTTTTAAATAACACAAGTTGCTGATAAAAGCTTGCAAGCTTTGTCAAAGGACAAAGCAACAAGACAGAAGGGAAGGGCTGATACAGACAATGGTGAAAACACGTATGCAGTTGGTTGCAATTACGTACAAACTTAAATTAATTATAGCCCATGATCACCCAAATTATATATTGCAAGCAATGAACAAGGAGGACTAGGGCAGACCAATGTCAGAGGTGCCTGTTTACTAAGGAGTCGTATTCAGATGACTCAAGAAAATAGGGCAGGCCATGTGCTATATGGGATTATTTCAAACAGGTGTCTCCAAACCTTTTAGCCAGAGGACCGCATCCAATATCTGGCATGGTGTTGAAGGCTGACAAAAATAAATAAATAAATAAGTTTAAATATGAAATTTAAATAAATACATTAGAAGCAGAACTTTGACTGACTGACTGACTGGGCTCAAAGTTCCAGGATTCCTCCAAGCACCAACACACACCACAGAAATACAGCACACACTTTGATGGACTCCCATTCCCCCACCCCACAAGCAACTGACTTAAATGTGCTGGAGTACATATATCAGAACCAGCAGATCACAGGAAAGGAAACACCCTGAGCATGTTCTGAGGACACGGGAGGTCTTCCTGGCACAATGTACCCTATACAGGTAAGGAGAGTGGGGAAGCCCATGCTACAATATATTTATGCTGCATCTTCCTCTCATGTCTCTAGCCTGTCCCCTTTCTGACCCTCCAGGATTATCCTGGATGTCGCCACCATCAATTAATTCTGTTGCCTAATGAACCTTTCCTTTTGCTGCAGGAAGTGCTTGCTCCCTTTGGGGGAATGTCAAGAACCCCCAACAACTGATACTACTGCTGGCCAAACATTCATCAGAGCCCATTTTGTTTTGTTTTTCAGGACTGCAGCATTTCCACAGGGGGTTGCAGAGTTTCACTGCAGCCCCCCACAGGAGAGGGACAGCCACCATGAACCCAACCCCAACAGGGCACCAGGGCACAGTACATTCTGGTGGCACCACTCTCCTCACAAATGCCAAGCATGGATCTCAAGCCAGAGACCAGGTCTCGGTGGTGCTTTTGTCTATTCCTTCTTGACCTCTCTGTGTTTCTCCTCACTCTCCACAGGCAGCTGTCTCCCAGGTGAGGAGATGCTAGGGTTGAACCTGGGAACTTCTGCAAGTAAAGCATCTATTCCACCACTGATCTATGGCCACTCCAAGAGAAGCAAAACAAACCACCGCCAGGTCAGGCAAGGCGAACATTTCAACTTGACACAGAAGTGACTCTCACCTGAAAGCAGCTTACGTAACCTGACAGTTCAGTTAGCTAGTAAAGATAGAGGGAATAATCCGTCCTTTTTTTCATCTGCAACATCTCATACCAAACACCAGCATCCTTGAGGGAACAGAGATGCCCTATACAGTATTTGCAATTATGAAGGCAGCAAAGAGGACCCCTAAACATTTGGAGATGGTCTCCGTAGACTGTCCTGGAGCCCTGTCCACCCCACATCTTCTGCTATGCTGCCCCTCTGCCACTGCACACGATAGGGTGGGGACTGTGATCAGATGGACAGAGAGAGTTACATAAAACACTTTGGCCGCAATCCTGACCAACCTTCCAGCCCTGACAGAGCTGTGTCAATGGGGCATGTGCTGCTTCCTGCAGTTGGGGGGCAATCACGGAGGCCTCCTGAAGGTAAGGTAGTATTTGTTCCCTTACCTCAGAGCTGCATTGGTGCTGGAAAGTGGGTTAGGATTGTGCCCTTTTTTATTTACCTCCTGGTAGGCTACCTTATTACCTATGGTCTCCTTGGACCCACGCCAGCTGTTATGCTGCCATAGGTCTGAGGAGTGCAAGGGGGTGGAATGAGTTGAAAAGCTGGGATCCAGCACATGCCTTTGCAGCCTAGATCCACCTCCTCTAGGCCACTCCTTGCCCCTTCCCTTCTCCTCCTTGTCCCAAACTTCCCATGACCTGCCCCTTCCACTACCTTACCTCCTCCAGTGCTGCCCAGGTTGGCTGTTGGGGAAGGAAGTGGAGGGCTGTTTCCACCACTGGCTCACCTACTGTTTGACAGAGGAGAGCCGTTTCAGCAGTGCCACTGCATTTATGACAGCAGAATGTGAGTTCCACTGTCATAATGAAGCAAAGGATTGGGCCGTTGGACTTTCAGTCCTGCCATCCCACCCCAAAGACTGGGGCCAGTTACATATGGTATAGGCATATCTTGCCAAATGGTTTTGTATACTCAGTTCTCAAAGGCAGTGGTTCCCAAACTGGGGGTTGGGACCCACCAGTGGGTCGCTAGCCAATTTCAGGTGGGTCGCGAAGCACCTAGAGCAGCCATATTGAGAAGATGGGATGCTGGAAAGGGGGAGGGCTATGTAGTTGTTTTGCTTATGTCAAGGTTATGAATAGGCTTTTTCTTTCTGATTCACTTTGCTATTGGAAAATGGCTGAGAAATAACCCAACTTATTGCTGCATTCTCAGGAAAGCAGCAGGCTCTGGCGTCACAATGACAGCACTTCCAGCTGTGACATCACTTCCTGTGGGTCCTGGACAGACTGTCATTCTAAAAAGTTGGTCCCGGTGCTAAAATGTGTGAGAACCACTGCTCTAAGGGCTTATTTCTCAACAGCATTGTGAAAAAGGGGTTGCTTAAGGTAAGATGTTGCTGGGCAGGCACCATCCATCACAGGTCAGTCCTTGAAGAGGGAGCCACAGACAATATCCTCCCAAAATGGTACAGCGAACAACCTTGTGCCTGGACAGCAGCTGCCAAACGACTGCCACATTCGACCCCTGTGTCTTGCAACTGCAATGCTGCCTTGTGACTGCAGAGAAGCTCCACATTCCAGAAGCCAGTGATGGAGATTCATCACTCCTATGTCTCCTTGCATGTTTTATTTAGCCTCGCACAAAGATGCTTTTGTGAGGGAGCCGCCTGATTTCTTGGGAGAAACAGCAAAGAAGCAAAATATTGATTTAGTGTTTTGTAAAAAAAAAAAAAAATTAAAATCAACTCTCCAAGCCTGAGAGGAAGGTGGATGGGGTGGAGGAGGGGGGAGGAAACAAAGTTCTAGTGATGTCAATTCTGATCTCCATGGTAACTGTACATTTTTAGTGACAACGGAGTCTTCCTCCCGAAGCTGCTCAGTTGCCTGGGGAGAGGAGGTGAGAAGGGCAGGGAGAAGAGCCTGAAATTTAGTTAGGTAAAACTGTAACTCTTGGAATGCAATGGAGAAAACAAAATAAGTCTGCCTCCTGTTTTGTGGCCAACTAAACTAATTTTACTCATTTATTTGATGTGCAGCCCACTGTATCTTCGAAGTTCAAGCAGGGAACGGCAGAGGCTGAGGCAGCATCTGCCTGTATCTGGGGCTTCTGCATGCCTCATCTTGGTAATGGATGTTATCACCGCAGACAGAGAGCGATGCAGTTCTTAGTTGCCACGCTGGAGTTGTGGAGATAATATTCCACACAGTGGTCTCTTGTTCCTTAGTCTCTTCTCAAAGGGCCCCATTCTTTCCCCTTGGTTCTGGTTTGGAATGGTGATGAGCTGCTTGCCGCGAAGAAGGGGGGATTTAGGGTGCAGCGAACAGGATGGAGAGGCAACAATTTGAGAAGTGCATACAAGGGTTCTTTATGAGGAGTTAGTGAGATTTCTTTCTAGGACAGGACACAGTTAGGCTTAGATTGGAATTATTACAGAATCATGACTAACTGAAAGCCAGTTCCAGAATCTATGATTGCTAGATCAACACCTGATGATATACGCACACACTGGTATTTTCACCAAAAATGGGTCTTCCGTATCATTGGCTCGTAAACGTTCCTGTGATTATAGGACCCTTCCCTCAGCTCATGGAATCATCTTTGACTTGGGGCGCAATCTAGAAGCGCCCTTGGGACAGCGTAAGACCCTCATGCTGGCCCAGCACTGTTGCAAGTGTGCCGTAAAGCCAAGTCTGTGCCAGCAAGGAAGGTGCTAGGCAGGTGCAGAGAGTTGCACTGGCCCAGGGACACAGCCTCAGACACCTGATAATCTGGCTCTGCGCCAGTTGAGTTCAGCCGGCATACGGACTTGAGGAGGACGGCAGGAAGTGGGAGGGGGGCGGAATGCGGTAGGGTAGAGGGAGGGTGGCTCCGTGGGCAGGCAGGCAGGCCCAGGGAGGTGGGATGGAATGCAGATCCAGCCATTAAACTAGATCCTAACCCCTGTCCCTGGCCGATTTGGTCTGCACAGATTTGTGCAGATCTGAGCAGCCCCATAGGGCTGGCTGGGGCTTACCCCAGGGTAAGGGGAAAATATTCCCTTATCCCGAGGTGAGCTCCAGCGGCCTCCCAGTCTGTGTTGGGTGCAGGGTAGGAGTGGGCGGCTAATTGCATGACTCATAGCGTTGACTATGCTATTTATTTGTATGAGTGCTTGTCTCCAGAATTCTGCTATGTTGAAATGGGCCAAGAAATACCAGAATGACAATGCAATGCTATGCATGCCTACTCAGAGATAAGCTGCTTTGCGTTACATGGAACTTGCTCCCAGGTAAGTGTGTATAGGATTGCAGCCTGAATCTGGAAACAGGTAGAGGGGGGAGTAACAGAGAAAGGTGGAAACTGGCCCATGGGAAATTGGATTCGTCCTATGGGGTTTCAAGAGTTGCACACAGGGACTCCCACTGCCTTATTTCTTCCTACATGACAATTTTTCATCTCACTCAAACATCACCACACAATGAGTAAAATGCAATCGAAAGATTTCATCTTAGTCTCTGTCATCCAACATCATTCTTTTGGTTGGCATCCACACAATGGATGAGTGTTGGCTTCTGTATCTGCTTGGAAAGTTGTGCGCCGGAACCCTGATTTTGCCACAAATGGTTTTCAGCATATGCAATAACGCCATTGTAGCAGCATAACAATATGTGAACAGATGCAAATATTCAGCCTACTGGACAGCAGCAGCAGCATTTGCAAAGATGCCATTTGGAGGAAGTTGGAACATTCGGGATTGGAACTGACTGGTAAAGGAACACCAGACTGAACATATTGAGCCAATTCCTCACCACAGACAGATCTTAGACCCAAGCTTCTTGGCAATCGTCTGCGTCTGTTTCTCCTTGGGCTAAGCACTTGCTTACAGTGGAGGTCCTACCGAAATTGTGGTGGGGGGGAAGTGCTCGCCTGCCCACCCCTGTGTTGAAACGGCTCCAAAATGGAGCACGGCATGGGGAGGGGATGTAGGGGGTGGCGCAGCGGGCAGGGAGGCAGTGCTGGGGGTGGCGATCTGCAGGCCTGGCCCTGGGGCAGAGCATCGTCCAGATCTTTTAACTGTTGACAGGCTGGCTGGTTTTTACACTTTTATATCTTGCTTATAACATGATCCATGGGGCTTGTTGTTTTTTAAATTTTAAATTGTATTGTTTTAATATTGTTTTTAAATTGTTTTTTAATGTTAAACTCTGTATTTTATTGTGTTTTGTTTTGTTGTAATGCCGCCTTGGGTGCCTTCGGGCAGAAAGGCGGGATATAAATCCAGTTAATAATAATAATAATAATAATAATAATAATAATAATAATAATAATAATAATAATAATAATGATGATGATGATGATGATGATGATGATGATGATGATGATGATCTACAACTGCTTGCTTAGGTTTTATGCACAAGTCTCATATGGATTATTATTATTATTTAATGTTATTATTTATTATTATTATAAATATTTATTAGTAGTAGTAGTGATGATGATGATGATGATGATGATGATGATGATGATATGAGCATTTATATAGCACTTGCAAGTATTCAAAGCACTTCACATATATCGTCTTGTTGGGATCTTTACAACAACCCTGCAAGGCATGTAAGTACCATTAGCACCCTATTGTAGACGGGGATGAGTTTACCTAAGACTATCTCGTGTGTTCCTGGCAAAGGTGAGATTCAAACCAGTCCTGATTCATAGCTCAGTCTTTTTACCTCTGCATTATACCAGCTACAGCAAACAACCCAATTACCTTCAAGATGGATTTTAACTGAAAGTTTCTTTTCAGCTTTTCTTAGTTCATTTTGAGATTGTTCTATGTCTGGTGTGCAAAGGTTGCCCATATTATCAAGGCCAGTCACCTTATGCAGGGGTGTGTGTGTGTGTGTGTGTGTGTGTGTGTGTGTGTGTGTGTGTGCGCGCGTGCGCATGTGTGCGTGTGTGTGTGTGTGCACGCGCGTATGTGCGTGTGTGTATCATACGTTGTTGTTTCCCCCAAAGGGCTTATAGGCCACAAAATGAACCTCACTGTTGCCTTTGGCTGTCTGTGGGGGAAAAAAAGGAGCAGTAACTGTTGGCATCTTTGAGCTACAAACTGTGTTTTGAAAGAGAATAGACATGGTGATAATCAAGACCAGACTTTGATGACGATCAAAAAGTTATACCCCAGTCATTTGCTCACTCCTGATTTAGCCTGATGGGGAACATATGTTCACATATAAAAATAACTGGGTTTAGACTTAGGACTGGCACGTCTTCCAAAGGCTAAAAACAAAATCTCATTTGGACATGGTAATTATTTTGACTACATGATATTGAGGCTGGCCACTGCCTGTTGTTATAGCTAGACAAAATGACAACGAAAGCTCCAACAAAAGTGACAATAAAGCATCTGAGCCGATTTAAAGTAAGCCAGGTGGAAACGCTACTTTGCTGGATTGCATGCAAATGGAGCGATGGTGCTGCTATTCAGGCTATGCAGCCGCTTTCCGCTCAAGCTTGAACCCACTGCCAGCTCGGCCAGTGGGCTCCAGGTAAGAATGACAGGTGAGTGTGGTAAAAGGAAAGGCGTTTATAGGCATCCAGGCCCCTGGAGAAGTCTGTGGCTGGAAGCAGTGACACCTTCCCCTCAAAGCGTTTGCTTTGCTCTGCAAATCCTGTGCCCACCGAACCAGACGTTTGACTGGCAAATCCTTGCGGGCCCCTGGCTTGGTGTGCAGCAAGACACACAGAGTGGAAGCCAGAGCTTAACTATAGCAACGCGGCCATTCAAAAAACACTCAAATGTCAACATGTCCCTGTGGTGCGCTTAGGCGGGCCAACAGAATGCCAAGGCGGAATCGCAATGCTTTTCGACAGGAACGCACAAGTCTGGAAAAGGACACAGCACTGATTTGATCGAGAAGACTCTGCTCTGCCACCGACTGCCTTTCTACTGCTGCTTAGCTTGTCGTTGCAATGTGTTCATAACTATGCTCAGAGGGGATGTGCAGAGGGGCCTGTATATTGCAAGGACCTCTGGGAGCAAAGCTGTCTATTCTGCACACACAAACCCATGGCACCCTCTTACTCCCTCCTTACAGAGAAGCCACCCAGTGTCAGATGCAGGATGCAGTTGGCATGTGCATGCGTGTACTCATCCTGCTTCCGCTGGCCATACGCTGGGAGGCAGGTTTTTGCTTGCTTTGACTTTATCCCTTTTACTGTGTTGCACGGAATTCAAAGAGACCCAAACCTGTCCTTCACTGCACAGCCTTGTCCATTGTGCGTCATGCTTGAGTGTGCTAAGCAGAGTCCAGGTACTGGCTTATAGAGCAGAAACGATACGTGGCGCTTTTCAGCTTGCAAAATGCAAAGGCTTTGTTGTGCTTTCCTTCACAACAACAGTGCTTGGTTAGTCATTATGATTTCTGGTTTTGCAAATATGTACTGAGCTCATGGCTCAATCCTGTTGGGCTCTACCGCTGCCAGAACTAGCTTTCTGGCAGTGGTAGCTGCTTTGTGGCCTTTGCAAATGGCGCTTTAGCAGTGTGGGAAACTTCATGCATCTGGAACAGTGCTGGAGCAGTGGTGTGTGGTGGCAGGGCATGGGGGGGAGGTTGGCACCCAGAGCAGGCAGGATGTGCCAGATGCTATCACCTCCTGGAGCAGCCAGCACCCCCACTTTTGTCTCCTCAGAAGTGCATTACCTAAAGTGCTTGTGCAGGTCCAAGGAGACCCATTGGTGATCAGGAGGCTTACAGGAAGGTAAAGGAAAATATTTTCCCTTGGCTCTCCCAAGCCACACACACTCCCACCATAGCATACAGTGAAGCCTGTTTTGGCCTGGCTGCTTGCTATGGGAAAGGGCTAGGATTGGGCCCCAATACAATTAGTGACCCCCATGAACCTGCAACAAGCTCTTCCAGTGTTTTCTTTGTAAACCTGTCGACTTCCCAACATGTGGGGGGGGGGGCGGCACACCGGGAACTGCTGTCAAAGTATGTGAGAATCGCATTTTGCTGTGTTATTCTGCTCTCCCAGAGATATATAAGGAGAAACAGTGGCATTTACTTTGCACAAATAGAAATATAGAACCAAATCCATCAATCAACAGTATTTATATACTGCTTTTCAACACAAAGTTCCCAAATCAGTTTACAGGCAAACAACAACAACAACAACAACAACAATAAAGTTAAATGGCTCCCTATCCCAAAGGGGCTCACAATCTTAAAAAATGCAGAACACCACCAGCAACAGCCATTAGAAAAGGCAAGGATCAAGGGGGATAATTAGTCTCCCCCTGCTAAATATAAGAGGAGCACCACTTGAAAAAGTGCCTCTTGCCCTGTTAGCAGGGGACCAAGTTAGAAGGGCAGTAAGCAAATAGAGCCAAAATGTGTCCCGGGCTTGTGCCTTACCTGGCCCCATACTAGGTTCAATGCATGCTTAGCGAGTGCGATCGGTTCCCAAACTAGAAGCCTTGATCCAATGGCCTGCTTATCAAGGGATGTACACGAACGCAGGGTCACTTACCCAGCCATGACGATGAAGAAATCCAGGCGGTTCCAGGTGTCCCCCAGGTAGCATTTCTTTCCAAAGATCCCCAGGGCCACCATCTTCAGCACCATCTCCATAGCAAAGAAGATGAAGATGAAATCATCAAACACCTGAAAGACGGATAAGGAAAAGTGATGTGGACTCGCATCTGCCACCATTTGTCTTATACTTCCAAAGGTATAATAATTTCATTGCTTTGAAGGACAAACTAACATGGAAGGATATAACGGGTGATTGCTTTCCTCCTGAATTTTTGCCAGCATCTCTCTTACAAGGATAATATTCCATGGCCCAATCTACTGAGGGTCTGTGCAGGCTAACACACATTCCACTGGTGCAAGCTGTTGCCAAAGTGCCATAAAGCATGTTGCGACAGCACAAGGTCCAGGTGCAGTGGCAGGATGCCACCTTCACTTGCACACTAGCAGAGCAGCTGCTGAAGTAAGTCCAGCACAGGGCATCGCAGGGAGGGGATTGAACAGGGTGAGGGAGGGCAGAATGGGCAGTGACAGGGACAGGGGTTGATGCATCAGGCCTGGAAGGGGGCGGAATTGGTAGCACCCGTGCATGCTGTATCCAATCCTCCTTTGTGGGCATGATCCGCCTGCGTGGATCAACAGAGACTTGCTCCAGCAATATCAGCAGATCTGAGTTGATCCATTGCAGCTGCTGGGAATTACCGTGAAGCAAGGGGACAAATGTGCAGGGATTTAGGTAGGACAGGTCTTGTCCAGGAGAGAACAAAACATAAAAGTAAATAGACATTGGGGTAAATTTAGTTATACTAGTTTGTGGTAGAGATTGTCTTTCGGTTGGTGACATGAAGAATCCTGGTCAAGACCTCAATCGATCATTCTTCTACGATTATTGGGAAAAGCTACTTACCTGCAAAATTGTACACCTGTTGGAGATGCAGTCCATATCATTGCAGGGCTGGTACATCCCAAGGGTCACACAGTTCAGCAGGATCACCATCATGCTTAGACACTCAAACCAAGTGGAAAAGAGAAGCAGTCAAGGAAAAAAAAACTCAGCTACAAAGGCACATTTTAAGCATTCCAGCTTATGCAACACCCCAGGACCAAATTAGACAATACATGGAAGTTTTTAGACTGAAGCTCCTTACACATTTTTTCCCCTTTCAAAATGCAAATGGTTTAGATAGGCAATATGGAGTGCAACTGCAGTATGAGTGACTGGGGGTATAATCTTTAGCCCCTGCACCAATTTCCTGATGCAAGCTGCCATCTGTTATTACTATGAAAGGAAAAACAAACAGAACTACATGTAAGTGCATGGATGCTTTCTTTACTGTGGCTAGTCGAAGCTTCGGGGGGATTTACATTACAGATGCATTTGGGGACAAGGGGATCACCCCTTACCCCTGCACTATGACTCCAGTTCAATCCTCCCTCCCAAATGGCCCAGTGGCTGCTTTTTGAAAAAGCAAAAAAATGTGGGGAACTCTGTTGTTGTTGTTCAGTCACTAAGTCATGTCTGACTCTTTGTGACCCCATGAACCACAGCACGCCAGGCCTCCCTGTCCTCCACTAGTTTTTGGAGTTCGCCTAATTTCATGCTTCATTGCTTCATGCTTTCATTGCTTCAGTGACACTGTCTAACCATCTCATCCTCTGCCGCCCCCTTCTCCTTTTGCCTTCAATCTTTCCCAGCATAAGGGTCTTTTCTAAAAGAGTCCTCTCTTCTCATGAGGTGGCCAAAGTATTTGAGCTTCAGTTTCATTTGTCCTTCCAGGCAGCAATCAGGCTTGACTTCCTGGAGGATTGATCCATTTGATCTCCTTGCAGTCCAGGGGACTCTCAAGAGTCTTCTCCAACACCATAATTCAAAAGCATCTATTTTTCGGCGCTTTGCCTCCCTTATGGTCCAGCTCTCACAGCCTTACATTACTACTGAGAAAACCACAGCTTTGACAATGTGAACCTTTGTTAGTAGGGTGATGTCTCCGCTCTTTATTAAGTTGTCTAGGTTCTTGGGGAGCTCTAATCACAGGTAAATTCTAGTTAGCCCCTAAGCCAGTGGTTCTCAAACCTTTTAGCCCCAGGACAAACTATTTAGAATGACAATCTGTCCGGGACCCACCAGAAGTGATGAGATGGCCAGAAGTGCTGTCATTGTGGTACAGGAGCCTCCTGCTTTCCTGAGAACGCAGCAAGACGCAGGATTATCTCTCAGCCATTTCCCAATAGCCAAGTGAATCAGAAAGAAAAAAAGCCCATTTGCAACCTTGACACAAGAAAAATAACCACACAGCCCTCTCCTCCATTGTTCCATCTTCCTATATTTTCAGTGATGGCTATGGCAGATGCTACACAACCCACTGGAAAGTGTCTCGTGACCGACAGTTGGGAACCACTGCCCTAAGCTATCAAACCACAATTTGCACAAACTGTAGATGAGGGAGTAAAACTATTCTTGGACTACAGCACTCCAAGCAGCATGTGGGGACTCACCTGATCCTCCACATTAAAAAAAATTCTCCCTACAGAGAAAATTAGACATTAGGGAGAAGGCACCCTGAAGTTTTTTTATTTTAATTTAAATCAGGATATGCAGAGATCATCAGCTTCTTCTTGCCAAATTCAGGCTTAAACTGAAAAAAGTAGGGAAAACCGCTAGGCCCTCCACGTATGACCTAAATCAGATCCCCTACGAATATACAGTGGAGGTGACAAATAGATTTAGGGGCTTAGATTTGGTAGACAGAGTGCCTGAAGAACTTTGGACGGAGGTCTGTAACATCGTACAGGAGGCAGCAACTAAAACCATCCCAAAGAGGAAGAAATGCAAGAAGGCAAAGTGGCTGTCTGACGAGGCTTTACAAATAGCTGAGGAAAGGAGAGAAGCCAAAAGCAAGGGAGAAAGGAAAAGATATACCCAACTGAATGCAGATTTCCAGAGAACAGCAAGGAGAGATAGGAAGGCCTTTCTGAATGAGCAATGCAAAGAAATAGAGGAAAACAACAGAATGGGGAGGACTAGAGATCTTTTCAAGAAAATTGGAGATGTCAAAGGACAATTTCATGCTAAGGTAGGCACAATAAAGGACAAAAATGGCAAGGACCTAACAGAAGCAGATGAGATTCAGAAGAGGTGGCAAGAATACACAGAGGAACTCTATAAGGCCGATCTCAATGTTCCTGATAACCACAGTGGTACAGTCACTGAGCTCGAACCTGACATCCTGGAGAGTGAAGTCAAGTGGGCTTTAGAAAGCCTCACTAACAACAAAGCTAGTGGAGGTGACAGCATTCCAGCGGAATTACTCAAAATCTTAAAAGATGATGCTGTCCAAGTGCTGCTCTCCATATGCCAGCAAATTTGGAAAACCCAACAGTGGCCACAAGACTGGAAAAGATCAGTTTACATTCCAATCCCAAAGAAGGGCAATGCCAAAGATTGCTCAAATTACCGCACCATTGCACTCATTTCACATGCTAGCAAGGTCATGCTCAAAATCCTACAAGCTCGGCTTCAGCAGTATGTGAATCGAGAACTACCAGATGTACAAGCTGGTTTCCGAAGAGGCAGAGGAACTAGAGATCAAATTGCCAACCTTCGCTGGATCATGGAGAAAGCAAGAGAGTTCCAGAAAAACATCTACCTCTGCTTCATTGATTATGCTAAAGCCTTTGACTGTGTGGATCACAACAAACTGTGGCAAGTTCTTGAAGAGATGGGAGTTCCAGACCACCTGATCTGCCTTCTGAGAAACCTTTATGCGGGTCAGGAAGCAACAGTTAGAACTGGACATGGAACAACCGACTGGTTTAAAATTGGGAAAGGAGTACGACAAGGCTGTATATTGTCACCCTGCTTATTTAACTTATACGCAGAGTACATCATGAGGAAGGCAGGGCTGGATGACTCACAAGCTGGAATCAAGATTGCTGGGAGAAACATCAACAACCTCCGATATGCAGACGATACCACTCTACTGGCAGAAAGTGAGGAAGACCTAAAGAACCTTTTGATGAGGGTGAAAGAGGAAAGTGCCAAAATTGGTTTGAAGCTCAACATTAAAAAGACTAAGATCATGGCAACCACTCCCATCACTTCCTGGCAAATAGAAGGGGAAGAAATGGAAGCAGTGACAGACTTTATTTTCCTGGGCTCCAAGATCACCGCAGATGGTGACTGCAGCCATGAAATTAAGAGACGTTTACTTCTTGGGAAGAAAGCTATGGTGAACCTAGATAGCTTAATCAAAAGCCGAGACATCACCCTGCCAACAAAGGTCCGCATAGTCAAAGCGATGGTTTTCCCAGTAGCCATGTATGGCTGTGAGAGCTGGACCATAAGAAAGGCAGAGCGTCGAAGAATCGATGCTTTTGAATTATGGTGTTGGAGAAGACTCTTGAGAGTCCCCTGGACTGCAAAGAGATCCAATCGGTCAATTCTCCAGGAGGTCAAGCCTGATTGCTCCCTGGAAGGACAAATGCTGAAGCTGAAGCTCCAATACTTTGGCCACCTGATGAGAAGAGAGGACTCTTTAGAAAAGACCCTCATGCTGGGAAAGATTGAAGGCAAAAGGAGAAGGGGGCGACAGAGGATGAGATGGTTAGATAGTGTCACCGAAGCAATGAATATGAAATTGGGCGAACTCAGGAAGCTAGTGGAGGACAGGGAGGCCTGGCGTGCTGTGGTCCATGGGGTCGCGAAGAGTCGGACACGACTTAGCGACTGAACAACAACAACAATGCTGGGCTTTGTAGGTGAAATGAATCATGTTAATCTGCAAACTGAAAGGGTTCAGGAATAGTTTTGCCATCTCATCTGCTGATTGCATGAACTGCTTTACCCCCTCCCCCCCCACACACACACACTCACACCACCCTGGACTAACCAAGTCTAGGTTGTCACGGGTTAGGAGAAATAACATAGCACAAGTACAGCAACACCAAACAGCATCTCAGAACACAATCAGGTAAAATGCAACCCAGCAGGCAACATTCAGCTTGAAAAGATCCAAACATCAATCATTAGCTAGTTGATACATTAGATGTAGTAAACAAGTTCCCCACGACTCTCTATATGCTTTAGCTGCAAGGAGCTCCCGCACAGTAGGGGGCAGGCTTCATTCAACACAGTGCATAATTCAGTGAGTTATTTCTCCATGTGAATGCAGATGAGGGAGTAGATTCTGCTTGGACTGAGCCAACCCCGAGTCCACACAGGAGTCAATGGAATGGAGGTGCAATTAGATGGGAAAGGTGCAATTTGTAACCTGGAGGGAAATGTCCCTCCTACAGCGGGTACCAATAAAGGCGACATTGCCTTCAAATTATTCTCCCTCCCTTTCCCAAGAAATTAGCCATACTAATTTCTTCGAAGTGCTATATTAGAACAGATCACTGGTCCATCTAAACTGTTTTGCTCCCAACGGTGGCCAATGCTGGATGCAGCATCCATGATGGGCTTAATTATGCTACACATTAATTAGGAGGGAAATCCCAGTTGGTGATTAGTCTATATCCTAAAGCAGGAGGACTGATAGCCCTTATAATTGTTTTCCCAGCTACTGCAAAGTGTTCCTGCAGACTCACATCTGTAGTAATGGGAACTGCTTTGAAGATTCATAGACACCCAAATGCTACTTATCATTGTTTTCTCTTACAGTTTACAAAATAATAATGACAATAATTTATCTTGCATTTATTTTTACATCTGTTGCCTTGTGCATTTCATCAAATGCCACTTCACTTTCCTGTGCATCATAACATTATAGAAACATAAGAGGGCTTGAGTGATTATTTACCCTTTTTGTTTTACATAATTCTGCCCTGGCATTTTTTTTTCCTTTTCCAATTCAAAGCACCCTAAATCCTGATTTACATTTATGCTAAGCATTTTCTAAATTGATGCTGGAGTTGCAGCAGCCCTAAATTGGATGAAAATGTGTTAATGCCAATTGTTTTCCAGCTTATACATTTAAATTTAGTTTAAATGAGAACGAAAGCTCCTATTACTGCTCCTTGTAAAGAACAACTGAAACACATGAATATTACCATTAAGATCTATGCAGACGAAGGGACATGTTCAGACTGGGTTTTACCCAGTGATGTCATTCAGGGGGAACGGACCAGAACAGGCGTTCCGGATCCTAACGGGCTCCGTGGCTGGTTCCGGGTTCCCGACAAGTGCCAATCAAAAGTGAGTTCCTGTTCCTAAATCATTTGAATGACACCACTGGTTTTACCAGAATGTGTGATGTTAAGAGGAAGGTTAAAAGATACCTTGGGGGTCTGCTGCTTAATGGAAACAACAACTGAGGCCAAGTAAAATTAAAAGATGCGATCGGGAGGGGAAAAATGGAATGCAACTTGATACCTCATTCCTGAACTCATCACATGTGTACTGCCTTCCAAATAGCTGAGTCTGCAGTCTTATCCTAGACTCAAAAGAGTGGAAGTTCCACTGAATTGAATGAAACTTAGGGGGCAATCCTAACCTGGAGGTATGCCAGTACAGTTAGGCCACCAAAGTTTGGTCAGCACACCGTAAAGCATGTTTGGACCACTCTCAGAAAGGCCAGCGCACAGACGTGCGCCATCTTTCCTGACACTGAGAGTGGTCCAAACGCGCTTTATGGTGGCCCTTGTGCCGGCCAAACTTTGCTGGTGTAACTGTGCCAGCCTAACTCCAGGTTAGGATTGTGCCCTTGGAGCCCAAGTCTATACATGTCTACTCAAATGTAAGTACCATTATCGTAAATGAGGCTTACTCCCAGGTAAGTGTGGATAGGATTGCAGCCTTAGAGCCAAATTACACAAATTACCCATTGAAGACAGTTCCCCTATTTTGTACTTTTCCAGTCACTACTTTAAAATAAATCCGCCAGGCCACATTATGTATTTACAGACACATCTACCATTGGCCTGAACTTCATTTAATTGTTCTGATTCAGCTGGGAGCATGGACACACAGAAGCCAGCTTCTACTAGCATAAACTGGATGAGAAACATCACTGAAATAAGAGGTTAATATCTCAAAGCAAGTAAAACAAAATCAATTTCTGGTTTAAAGCCCTGCCCAGACAATTCCCCATGAATGGACGGTCAGTTCCACTTCCTTTCAGCCATGCTCATCTGTTTTTACCAGTCCCTGCAGGTTATGTTTGGACCACTCTCAGAGTCAGAGAGGCCAGCACACAGACGTACGCCATCCTCCCTGACTCCAAACGCACTTTACGGCGGCCCTTGTTCCAACCAAACTTGGCTGGCTTAACTGTGCCAGCCTCACTCCAGGTTAGGATTGCGCCCTTAGTTAGGATTGGACTGCCCAACTCTTTTGGCATTTTTTGAAAGATGTTTCTTTCACATGACAGGGAACCACTGAAATTCATAATTAGCTTCACGTTTCACTGTGGGCGTAATCCAGGGACAAGCGCAGGATGCACAGAACTCCCTTGGTAAAATTCCCTCGTCTTATCAAATCTCTCTGGACTCCCTTCAACGTTCTTCCAGATAGTTAGTCTGAGGAATAACTGCCAAACTTGCCTGGAATGTTACTTGAGGTGAAATTTCGGGCAGCTCCGTGTGGAAGGAGGATGACGACCCACTTGTGGTGAATCACATTGGGCATCTTTGTTCAGGCTGTCAGTAATAATGTGAGCTTGTCAGTAAGACAGTTTCTAAAAACTGACATTTGTTACCAAATGCATTTTGTGATTAAAAAAAAAAAACTCCATGAAAAGCCCCTCTCCCTTCTAACCATGGTTTGCTTTCTAACGTCAGCTGGGGCTCACCTGAGGCCATGGCAGCCACCCTCAGTGCCTAGCTGTGCCAGCATGGGTTGAGTTGGTTGTGTGGAAGCTGCACATATGTGCCAAGCCAAGCCTGGTCCAGTGCTTCAAATGCCAATGTGACCTCAACTTTTGGAGTGCTTGCAAGCACTTGTGCGTGCTGAGCTGATACAGGCGCCATTCACTGCATGGTGGAAGATGTGGGTGGGGTGACACAGATGACTTTCCCGTCTCAGCTAAGCCAGTGGCAGCACAGGTGAAAATGAGCATGAAGTGACTGAAAACTTTGGCAGCCGTTGGCCTGAATGGTCCAAAAAACGATTCCTGCACATCCAAAAGGCCCACACACGACCGACAGCCCAGAAATTAAAGTCAGGTGAGGAAAAACGGAATGTTGTGCTACTTTCTGTAGGAATGGAGAAAAGCATACGGAAGGGGTTAATCCTAGCTACCTGCTGCCTTCAGTGTGTCACCATTGTCAAACACAGGGACTATCTCTAGTCACCACGGCAACAGACTTGAACAGAGTTTATAATCCTGCCTTCTGCTATATCTCCCCTTACACCCCTTTTCTGTTCCCCCCACCCACCTTCCCTTGTGTCTGAGCGTGTAATTAATTTCAACCGCTGACAAAGCCGGTATTCAAAATCAGCATCATTCAGTCAGAACTTTCATCACTAATTAACTTTCTTCAGTTCAAGTTTTCTAATTAGCAATGAACTTCCGTTTCCTTGCTTCCTCCACCAGTCAGGCCTTCTACTCTCCTGCTGCTAATCTCTCTCTCTCTCTCTCTCTCTCTCTCTCTCTCTCTCTCTGTGTGTGTGTGTGTGTGTGTGTGTGTGTGTGTGTGCCCATTCAAATCCCTCCCCCTGTCCTGCTCTCATTGTCAGTCTGCATTTGAGAGGTAGAGAGAAAATGAGTGACAGTTCAGGACGCCATAGGTGGGCATAAAAAAACCCACCCAAAACAAAACAACCGAAACTTGAACACAGGGACTGTCACTTTGGATCAGACTAACTGCCTGTTTTGACCAGCTTCCTGTTTCTGGTAGTGCTTTGCACCAGATGGTTCACAGGGAGGTGCATGACAACCTGTGGTGAACAATTACGTAATCCTGAGGGAAAGTTTCTTCCTAAAGCCCTGTTATAGTCAGCAGATACTTCATGTGTCCATGAGCAACAAAAGATTTACATCTTAGTTTGCAGTAACTTCTTGTCGTATTGGCTGGAAGATGGTCTACCCTAATCAAGCCACAATTTTCATTCCATTTCAATTCAAAGATAAGACACTTTTGTCTAAAAGCTATATACACACACACCAGTGCCAATCTGGCATCCATAGTGCGATATCCTCACATAATCAAAGTGCACAAAAGAATGGATTGTGTGTGAAGGCCATTATTTTTTCTCTCTGTGAAAACTCACTGCAGTTGATTTCACTGGATTCCCTTTCCCATTTTAGTGTTAATTCATGTTGCTGATTTGTCTCACACCTCTCTCCTCAGCTACTGATTGGCTGGGATCCAGCTGAGACTCTAACACAGCCACTGTTCATTCTGAAACATGTGGAATATCAACCACTGAAAGCTACAGATTCTCGGGCAATTAAAAATGCTTTCTCGTCTGTGCATTACAGGTCAAAATGGGGAGCAATTATGAAATAGTGCAGTTTTTTTCAAACTGGGTTGGGATTCACTTGGTGGGTCGTGACCTGATGTCAGGTGGGTTGCGGAAAACTGGGAGCAGCCATCTTAGAAGCTGTAAACCTTACTCTTGCTATATTCCTTTTGCGAATATTGTGAATATTCCTAGTTGTGCCCTACTGTAGGGGACGGTGCTCATTTCTGTTTATAAGCCGAAGAACTGTTGTTTGTCTGAGGACAAGTTTCTATGGTCATGTGGCCGACATGACTACACGCCAAGGTGCACAGAACACCGTTACCTTCCCACTGAAATGGTATCTATTTATCTACTTGCATTTTTATGTGCTTTCGAACTGCTAGGTTGGCAGGAGATTTACATAATATTTTGTCCTCATCTTGCTTTCTGTCAGGGATGTTTCATGGTTGTGCAATTACTGCAGTCCAAGAATGCTGTTTTGCATTCCAAGAGTGTCATTTTATTATGACCAATGATGGCACTTCCAGCTTGATGATGACACTTCTGGCTATGACATCACTTCCAGGTTAATGACATCACTTCTGGTGGGTCCTGACACAAAAAGTTCCATTCTAAAAAGTGGGTCCTGGTCTAAAATGTTTGAGAACCACTGAAATGGTGACCATGCCACGCAGGTTGGCATCAATTCCTGCGCCTAACATAGGTCATTGTTTTTAAACTGCTCATGTTGCGATCACTAACACCTTGATTTATGGAAGTTGACAAGATAGGCCAGAAGATAGCGTGTTGTCTGGATGACATCCAGTGGTGGGATTCAAATAAATTAACAACCGGTTCTATGTCCTTCAGGGTGGCCTTCAGGGCCATCCGCTGCCTTTCTTCCCTCTCCCAACCTAAAATTAGCAACCGGTTCTGCAGAATAGGTGAGAACTGGCTGCATTTCACCACTGATGACATCCCAGACTGTGCTTAGTCACAGCCTCACGGCCAGTTCTTCAAACAATAGAGTTTTTGTTTTAGTATTTGACTTGGTCTCCATCTACAAAATACTTGTGATTCAGGTTCTGTTTAAAATACGCATGGTGTGTAGTTTTACGCACTTGTCTCTTCAAAGTCAGGAAAGTGACAATGAGGCTCTTGCCTCTCTTTATTCTGTATAGTCCATCATGGGGGTGACATGCTGACCTCCCAAGCACCTAAAGATACGCTGACGCCAAGCACCTAAAGAAATACATACATGCAGAGGTCAAGAGAGACCCAGGGCTCAAGTATTTTGCACTCAAGGTTCCTGCTCAAATCCAAAATATATTCACTTGTCATTTGAACGGTCCCTCTCACAAAACACCAGATCTTAGTTCCCTGTTTGAAATACAGGAAGAATTCTCTCTCACGTGGACACTGTCAGAACAAACTGAGGTGGGGTGAGTACTGCATTAACCCTCAGGGAACAACAGGCTCATTAAAAAGCTTTTGCCTCCTTTTTCCTATGAATAACTCTCAGTTGTGTCACCACATGGCTTTCCATGATATACACAATGAAAGAGACAGGTATGCCTTTGTAGCATACACAAGGCCGACCCATCCATGAGGCCAACTGAAGCAACCGCCTCAGGTGGAAGATTGTTGGGGGAGTGTGTCCACCTCTGTCTGCCTACTTGACTTCACTGCTCCTCCTCCTTCTGGGGATTGGAAAGGAAGAGAGGGAATGAGAGGAGGAGGGGAGGGGAGTGAAGATATTGGAGAGTGGAAGGAACAGAGGCTGCAAATCATCAGGTGAGGGGGGCAGCATTTGACAAGCCACCTCAGGAGATCTTGGGCTGGTCCTGAGCACACATATAGCTTTCCTGTGAGGAAAATTGCATCTGTGGAAGAAAACTGGTGCATGTGTGAATTTCTTCTTAGGAGATGATAAGGATATCCTGGAACAAATCATTCAGGGCGCAATCCTAACCTGGAATTAGGCCAGCACAGCTAGGCCAGCAAAGTTTGGCTGGCCCACTGTAAAGTATGTTTGGATCACTCTGGGAGTCAGAGGCCAGCACCAGATGTGTGCCACCCTCCCTGACTCCAAGAGTGGTCCATACACACTTTATGGTGGCCCTTGAGCCAGCCAAACTTTAATGGCCTAACTCCAGGTTAGGACTGCGCTCTCAGTAGCACCCAGAAATACTGGATACAATCCATCTACCCCCATCTGATTAGCTGCCATTCCTTAAGAAGGTTGGGGCACCCTGTCTTCCATGGTGGGCAACTCTGCCACCCAGATGAACCACTTTCCAGCCTGTTGTAACTCTCCCTGCTCACTCTGTGCTTTTCCCGTCTGCCTTTTGCTTTCAAGTGGCTGGGCTTTGCTGAGTCTCTTCATTTTAATCAAATGCATGATGAGTCCAAATGCCTCTCCTCTCTTGTGCTGCATTCCTTCTCCGGCTCACTTATTGACCCTCAGATGCCTCCCTCCTGCAGAAAACCAGGCAAAGAACAGCCGATGGCTGCTGCAGGGCAGTTAATATTTCATTGAGAGCAGAAGGACTTACTTGTGGTGTGAATGTTAAATCACCAGACAATGCAAGGGAATGAAGTTCTCTGCTGCCTCTTCGGCTGTTCTTCCCGCCATTTCACTGACTCTTCTGACTCATCTTTGTTGTCCTCCATTTCCCTTTCCTCACTCATCTTTTCTCTCCAACCAGCTTTCTTATCCTGCCTGCCTTTTACACAATACACAAGACAATGTGACAAAACCAGCAGTGGCGCCATAGTCTGAAACTGTCAGTCTAAATGAATAGGGATGTCTAACTTATTTTACTTTTCCAATATTCTCCCCTGTCTCACACACGCAGGTTCTACCTGCGGTGCATGAAACAAAAATGGCTGTCGACAGACATCAGGCCCCCTCAGTCACTCTTCAACTGGGTAGGGGATGGAGACACAGGCACAACATTTTCAAACCGTAAAATGAAGAGTAAAGTTGAGCATGCGTTTCCTCATTCCAGTTTTACAAAAACAAAAAAACAAAAAAACTCTTCTCGGATTTTAAAATGTTTATGAGGAAGCATGAGCATCGAAGTCACTTAACTAATTTACATCTGTTGATTGAGGTTTGTGCTGTGCAGTTCCTTTCCCCAGAAAAATGGCTGCACACCCATCACTGCTGCACAAAGAACACAACTGTACTTGTTCTGCATAACGCGAAGAAGGTGTCAGGGATTTTTTTCAAATTCAATAAGCAAGAGCAAAGCAGTGAGATGGGGGTCCATTGTTCTGGAAGATTCAGGTTCAAATCCCTGCCCAGGGGTGATCTTGGGCCAGTCACTGTCTCTCACCCTCACCTACCTCACTGTGTTGTTGTGAGGACAAAAGGAGGGAAGGAACCATGTACACCGCCCTGAGCTCCTTGAAGGAAGGATGACATAGACATGTGAAAAGGTGGCAACCCTAACCTGGAATTAGGCTAGCACAAGTCCTTTGTGCTAATCTAGGAGTGTCACAAATGCACCGTGAAACATGTTGGCACCACATTCAGAATCAGGGAGCCAGCACAAGGACGTGCACTGTCCTCCCTGACTCCAAGAGTGGTCCAAACATGCTTTTTGGTGCATTTGTGACACTCCTAGGCCATCACAACCTAACTCCAGGTTATGATTGTGCCCTAAGTAAGATAGACAGCAATTGGTGATGGCAAGGGATACATATGACATTGGGTCCTTTTTCATACTCCAAATAGCTGAGGGACCCTTTTCCGGAAGATATATGGAGGACTATGGGTCTCTTGTGGACCTCACAGTGGCTTTTTATAGATAGATAAAACTTTATTGTGGTCACAGAACAGCCCAACTATCAACTATTGCAGTGGTTCTCAAACCATTCAGAGCAGGACCCATCTTTTCATAGCACTCATGTCGGGACCCACCAGAAGTGATGTCATTAACCTGGAAGCAATGTCATAGCTGGAAGTGACATCATCAAGCAGGAAGTGCTGTCATTGTGACATAATAAAATGACACTCCTGGAATGCCAGCTGGCATTCTACTCCTACCAGCTGGGGAGATTTCCAATGATGGAGCTGCAGGACACGTGTTCCGCTCCTAGGCAGTCACTTATGTAAAGTTCCACATGGACGGCTCTACCATGAGACTTCCGCTTTCCAACATCTGCATGAAACCAGGGGGAAGCCTATCATTTGGATTTGGATTATCAGCGTGCTAATGAAACTCAGCCATCTTGCCTTTGCTTCAAATCCCAGGCAGGCAACGGAATCCTGGAATTGCTGCCTGGAATCAGTAATGCGCTATAAAAGAGCTAATAAACTGAAGCTTAATCCAGATACGTCGGATATGATGAGAGCTGGCAAGATTTTAGTTCCCTGGGGACTTTTAATGAAAGATAGGATATAAATGGAAACATCTATAAATAAATGGGAGTACCAGATAAATGGTGCCCTTCCAGTGGGATTCTCTTCTTTCTGATTAAGTAGATCCACAGTTTAGGACAGGGAAGGGGCAGAGGCTCGCCATGATTTCAGGCAGGAGTCTTTCCTAGCCCTATTTGGAGATGAGAGGAATTCTGCATGCTAAGCAGGTGCTCTCCCACTGAGCTACAACCCCTCACCGAAGCATAGGCACCGCTTAACTCCTGCTTACCTGATGGAACAGCTCCTGGCACATGCACTTCCCACTAGGGTGAACCAGAGTGCAGGAGGACACAAAAGCCAAAGGATGTGCAAAATGCAAAAAGCTGGACAAAGCACAAGAGCAGGTTAGGCTGGGTGTGTGTGCAATGGGCTGCAGCCTAGACCTGGCTCTATCTCAAAAAGGATTTCTGAAAGAAAGGAAAAAACTCTTAAGACTGGCTTCTTAACTAAACACAATCCTGCTTGATTTCTTTTCTTTTCTTTTGCAAACATCTCTGGCTGGAAAAGAACCTGGTTGGAAACCCACACAAAAAGAACTAGCCCACATCAAACACAGAGCTTTACCGCCCAATCCTAATCTGCACCCACCAGCACACCCAAGCTGCATGCTCTGTATCCAGTGCAGGTTAGGAGGAGGCTGGAGGTCTCCTTGGGGTAAGAGGATATATTTTTATCCTTACCCCAGCCATCCCATGGGGCTTCTCAGATCCACACCTGGGCTTGATCCGCCCCTTCCCTGCCTAGAAATGCAGCCTCTCTGCCCCTCGGCCCTGGGCCACCTGAAACCAGGGGCATAGCTAATGAAAGTGTAGCCTAGTGCAGAGGGCAAAATGTTACCCCGAAAGTGATGTCACAACAGGAAGTGATGTCACAGTTGTGTTTTTGTCTTTGTTTTTTTGGCCATAGCTGTTGATAAAGATATTACAGTCTGGTTTGTGTCATTGCATTCTGCATTACTTTTCCAATGATACAACTGAGCAAGAGGCACTTTTTCAAGTGCTGTCCCTCTTACATTTAGCAGGGGGAGAGTAATTGTCCCTCTTCACCCCTGCGCAGTATCTATTCTAATGGGCTGTTTGCTGGTGGTGGTCTGCACTTTTTTTTTTTAAACTGTGAGCCCTTTGGGACAGGGAGCCATTTAACTTTATTATTATTACTATTTGCCTGTAAACCGCGTTGTGAACTTCGTGTTGAAAAGCGGTATAAAAGTACCTGTTCTATAACATGATGGTATTATTCATGCATACCAAGGTTTTCATAATATTGGCCACTCATGTCAAGCTCAGCTTGTTGCCCCCCTAAAGCTTGTTGCCCGGTGCAATTCCACCCCCCTGCGCTTCTTTAGCTTTGCCTCTGCCTGGCACAACCTTACCTGTGTTGAACGATGCTGCTCCGGGATGCAATGCCAGCAGGCCGGCGCAGGCTCTTGGGCTGCCACTACCGGCTCATAAGTAGTCACAAACACGCTTTATGGCACATTTGTGACACTCTGAGTTGGTACAGGGATAGCTGTGCTGGCTCAGGCAGTGGATAGAATGGCGCTATTAGTTGCTTTGCACCCCTCATATGTGGGATCATCAGAGCAGTAATGGCACCTTTAACCAAATACATTACTTAAGAATCACACCCGCAAAAACAAATACGTCTGCATTAATTCTGTTTGGTGAGGCCCAAAAGCTGAGGTGTTCTCTTCACCTCCCTGCTGTGTGTCTTTGATCCTCTTTGATTGCCGACTTGGCTTTTGAGCCTTACAAGTTCCCCCATTTCTGAAATAATGATTATTATTTATCCTCACAACTTCTGCTATTTGTTCTTCAGATATCTGCTTAGCCTCTTAGCATCCATCCTTCAGACTGTTCCGCTGCCAAAGCTGGACTCTCCCATCAGCTGCACTTTTTGAATGGTTAGTGCTGAAAGGACATTTTTACCGGCCGGATCAATCCCAGCCCTGGCCCACGTGATTGCTGAAGGGGATTCCCTGCCTTGCTTGCTTGGTTCTGGCAGCCTCCTTGCCGGGCACCACAGCTCTGTTGACTGCTGCAGAGTTTGACAGGGATCTGCCTCTAATTAGGGCTTCTTCTGCCTCCTTGCTGACTGTGCATTTTAAAGTTCCAAACTTTCCCCTCTAGGCCATTTCTCACTTTCTCATTTCTCCAAAGTTTAGCACTATGGGTAATACTCAGGAATTTCTTTTCTCATTCTGGTTTTTTTTTCCCTACAGTTTGCTTGTGATTGTTTGTTTCCTCCACCCCAGTCATCCTTTCTAAAGTGCAAGTATGAGACTTTTCAATTTCATTTCTCCATCTCGTTTATTAGTGATTTCTTTCTTTCTTTTTTCCTGCCAATCACCTTCTTCACTGTTGTTGCTTCCGGAGCCAACCAAACCCCGTGGCTGTCTCCATGCTGTGAAAAACTTCACCTGAGCCAACCTGCTATTAAAGTCACAATAGCCAAAAGGCTATTTTATTTCTGATCAGTTGGCAACCTCACCACGGGTTCCTGAACAGCACATGAAAGGAATCTGACTGCCCAATCCTATTCATGTACTATGTGCGGAACTGTATAATCGGAACTTACATGCCAGCAGTGCAGGGCATGTTCTGGTGGCGTGAAAACCAGGCCACTATTGTGCACTGTTGAGCTGCTGCAGCAAATTTATTTATTTATTTATTTGAAGAATTTATACCCCGCCTTTCCCATGCCGAAGCAAATGCCCAAGGTGGCTTACATGAGCAGGCTAGTCTAAACCACCATTTTTTTCAATGGGGTTTTTACAAATCTACAGTATTCTTGTGATCCGCCAATCCTCGGTCCCAGATGTCACCTTCCCAGTGCGTTTCTCTCCTTTAGCTGCATGCCAAAGCCTCAGCAGGCAATCGCAAGTCAAGCCTGGACAGGTCCTCAAGGTCGTATTCCGTTCTTTTGCCGGCTGGCCTCCTCACACACTCCCCTGCAACTCTCCCTTGCGGTGAGCTAATCAGCTCCACAGCGACTCTGTCCTGCCACCACAGGTACTGCAGCTTCTCACAACCTGGCATCCCTCTCCCATCGAAAAACAAGCCACAGATTCTCCTGCTTAGCTTCAGGCAGGGCCAGCAGCTCAACTGGTCCTACCTACATTTGGTGGTCCTACCTACATTTGCAGAGGGGGAGGGAATTGTTCCCTGGCACCGTGGCAGTGGAGAGGAGCAGGGCGGCATGGAGGTAGGGGGCGCTGCAGGCGGTGAGCAGTGTTGGGCCCTCCTGCCTGCCCCTGCGTCTGTATCACTCCAAAATGAAGCATCTGCAGATGCTGGGACGTGGTGGGGGCCGCGCAGGGGGTGGGGATCCAGCACAGGGGGCAGTGACCATTGCGCCAGGCCCCAGGGCGGAGGCTCAGCTGAGTCTGCCACTGTGAGCAGCAGTGCCGTGCATGGCAATGGTCCTCCAACTCCCTCGGCAGTGGTAAGTTGGTGTGGGTGTGGAGGGTGGCCCGGGTGGGGGAGGCCTGGGGCAGAGACTGGGGCCACAAGGAGGCATGTCAGAGAAAGGCAAGGGAGGTTAACGGCATCAACAGCTGCTGGTTCCAAAAAAGACAGGAAGGTGCCTCAATGCCTTTAGGAAGTTGGGATGACACAAAAGCCTGAGCAGGTTCAAAATGGCAAAAATGTTTTAAATAAGCACAAATCAAGGTGGTTTTTTGTTTGTTTGTTTGTTTGTTTGTTTGTTTTTGCCTCAGGAAGGCATCTAGATCAGGACTGAACCAGGTCTAAAGTCCCTCTCCCACACCCCAGCCCCTTGACCAGAGCCCCCACTCTCACCCCACTACTACTGATTTTTTAAAAATACACACCATTAATACATGCAGATCAGGCAGGCGTGTGAAAGCACCACATCTTTTCCACCTATCATATTACTATTACCATTACCCTAATTCACCCTGAAAATGTGCTACAATTGCTTTTACTTTCTATAGAATGAATGGTTACAGAACGGGATTTACAGCATAAAATGGGCAGGGCTATTCAGCTATTTGAATAGCTGAAGTTTCCCATTATTTATACAAGCAAGTACATTCGGCTTACAGATCCATACGTTTCTTGATTTACATTGTACATTCACCACCACCACCACCTGTCCAGATTTCAAAGGTCTGAGCATTTGACTAACGTTATTTAGCTTCTGATCTGGAATTGTACTTGTAATATATATTTTTATGTACAGTCGTTCTCAGGAGCAAGGAGCATCACCCCTGAGGGCTAAGTCAAACTATATCTGGGTCCTTACAACTTCCTTTTTCCTTCCTTCCTTCCTTCCTTCCAATTTGCTAATTGGGCAACGACACACCTTTTAAGGTGGAGGATCTCTTACACTGAGCAGTAGAAGAATAATGGCCCGATCCTATTCAAACTGCGCCAGAGTGATAGGTGCACAAACATGCTATAAAGTATGTTTGCGGCATTGCTTGAGTAAGGAGCACAAATAGTATGGGAAGGAAAGTATTGCAGTTTTACAGTTTGTAGCCACCTCAAGAATCAGGATGATGAACAGGTGGGATCTAAATATTTTAAATGAAAATATAAATTTTCCCTATGACTAGGGGCTCCCCTGTCCTTATGTTCCCATACGAGACTGCGAACAAGGGCTTCTGCTTAAAGAAGGTTTGCCAACGTCTAACTCACCCCCTTCTCTCAATATCTTTCCACCCAGCCTCTAATTCCAGATGGCTCAGCACACGAAACTGGCAATATTTCAAAACAGAATATGTTATTGTTTTTATTTTTAGATGTAACTATAAGTTTGGGTCCTAGTGATCTAACTAGAACAGTTCTAGTAAACAGCAACCATAATTTTTACATAAACATATCACAAACAGCCTCCTTACCAGAGCAGACTAATTGTTCAAAAAAAAAAAAGGGGGTGAAAATCCAGGAAACTACAGACCCATCATCCTAACCTCTTGCTCTCTTCCAAATAAATTGGTGAAAGGCATTATTAACCCAGGCTAGAGCTGTCAGAGATGTAGAGTAGCAAGCTGACTGAGGAAGAATCAGCAAGGTTTCTGCAATGGGAAATCTAGTCTCCTTGAGCCGGGGTAGGCAAGGAAATTGCCTACAAGGATTGTAGGAGCCCAGGAAATATTGAGATACCAGTCTAGTTCGGGGTGGAAGCCAGAGAGGGCCCATTAATAAAACTGGATGCCCAAGGCAGGATATTGGCAGAGGTGACGACAGCCTCCCCGGCAGCCTCACACTTGCCTGGCAAAACTAGAGTTGGCCACTCCGAACAACTACTTGTTTCCTCATTCCTCTCATCCTGCCAGGTTTGCTAAAAAGAAAAGGGCATAACCAGGAAGAGGGGAGTGGCCATAGCATTTCACTGGTTAAATCCGCAGAGGAGATAGGAGGGAGGTGGGGTGTTGCAGAACAGGGCGGCGAATGGATCATGACCACAAAAGAGGTAGTTACAGTGGCGGCGGCAGTGCACAACCCCCCTTCCCGGCCTCAGCCTGCCCCCCAAGATTCATGCATACTTGTGCCAGCGATATTACTGTTGCAGGTCTGGGTAGACTTGACCTTGCTCCATGGAGGCAAATCTTCCCTTGCTCCATGGAGGCTTCCAGGCCCTCTTCCCAGGCCCAGTCCATCCTTCCCCCGCCCCATCAATGCCTTGTTCTGCCCTCCCCCACCCCACCCCGCTTTCCCCACCGCCTTACCACCTTTGGCAGGCTCAAGGCGCTTCCCTGACATGTGCAGGAAGAGTCCGGCCTTCCTGCCACGGTGCTCCAGCGTGACACGACTGTGTGCTGATGGAACTGCTTTGGCAAGGCAGGTGGTGCTGGTGGAACACAAGTTCAGCCAGCGCTACAAGCCCATAAGATTGGGCTGTCGCTTGTGGAATCCGCTGCCATAATAATTTATTTCTTGAAGGTCTAAGAGCCTAGGCACTCCAAAATTAGTGCTCCCTGCTTCTTGTTTTAATTTAGATGACTTTATTTTTAAAAAAGATATTCCATGAATTTGCCTGTTCTTAGTGCATTTTGCCAGCAGAACATTAATTTACATTAACAGAGATTATGCTGGACCAAGAGCTTAGAGAATCAAGTTATGTTTCCAAGGATGCTGCTACATATCCTTCCACCTGTGATACAAAAATGTACTACAACCACATTTACTACAACCACATTTACTGTCTCCCTAAGACAATGATGCACACCATGGGGTCTGGCGTCCCATATATTTGGCTAATTTTCTGCTCACTCTGACTCCAAAAGTTGAACTTCTTTTGAGACTCTGAGCCATCAAAAATCCAGCTGTCTGTGTTGCAGCTGAAATAATCATAACCTCCCACAAGCTTTGTAGGCATGGTAAATGCCATTTAGCTTGTGCAAAGCCAGTGCTAACTACTAGTGTCACAGTTAACTTTTATATGCCCGAATAAGGAGACTATATAACCAAAATCCATCACCTAGCCTCTGAACTAAATTAGACAGATAGATAAAACTTTATTACAGTCAAGGTAAAGGTTTCCCCGCAACTGAATGGTCTAGTCGTGACCGACTGCAGGGGGCAGTGCTCATCTCTGTTTCTAAGCTGAAGAGCTGGTGTTAGTCCGAGGACAAGTTTCCATGGTCATGTGGCCAGCATGACTATATGCTGAGATGCACGGAACGCCATTATCTTCCCACCAAAGTGGTACCTATTTATCTACTTGCATTTTTACATGCTTTCAAACTGCTAGGTTGGCAGGAGCTGGGACAAGCAACAGGAGCTCACTCCATTGCATGGTCTTGAACTACCAACCTTCCAGTCAGCAGCTCAGCTCAGCGGTTTAACCTGCAGCGCCACCACGTCCCTTCAATTACAGTCAAAGATCAGCCCAAAAATAAAACATTAAGTAACAATACAGAGATATTGGAAATAAAGGTAAAAATTAACCATTATTAACCATATACTATATCCCCAATCCACAATCAAATGTAAGGCTCTCCAGCTCAATGTGTTACTTTGATTCTAGTATTAGAACAGTATGCCTAGTAGCCATATTGGACAAATAGCATTACAGCCATGCCCTGGTATCAACTGATTCGGTAACCACAGTTTCTGTTATCCATAGATACCATGAATACTGGGACTCCTATTAAAAAGATAGGGGAACTAACATGAGAACATAAGAAGAGCCCTGCTGGATTAGGCCAAGGGCCCATCCAGTCCAGCTTCCTGTATCCCACAGTGGCCCACCAGGTGCCTCAGGGAGCACATGAGACAACAAGATGCTTGCATGCTGTTGCTACTCCCTTGCACCTAGCATTCTGAAGTAGCCTACTACTAATGTAAGGAGGTTGCACAACCCATCATGGCCTATAACCCATGATGGATTAAATAAATCTCTTTTTTTACTTTGTTGCAGCAAAACCACGGATGTTCCCCTATCTATAAAAACATGTCCCCAGTATCCACAGTTTCAGGTATCCATGTGGGGTGTGTGTCAAGAGCAGAACCCCACCAGAGCACGCCTGTACTAGTTAGGCCAGCAAAGTTTGGCCAGCACCAGAGCTACTACTATGTTTGGACCACTCTCGGAGTCAAAGAGGCCAGCACACAGACTTGCGCCATCCTCCCTGACTCCAAGAGTGACCTAACTGTGCTGGCCTAACTTCAGATTAGGATTGCACTCTGGGTCTTGTTATCACGGAACAAAGATGTTGTGTGTAGTTTGGCTTTGAAATTAGCAAAATGGTGTAAAAAGAATTGATCCATGTTCCTTACAGAATATATTTTCCCCAGCAGTTAAATGTAGCCTGGTTTCCATATTTAAAAGCTTTTCCACTAAGGTTATGGCCGGGCATGAACAGAAAGCAAATGAAAAGCAGAGCGCCTACTTGTGTCAGGACAACCAGCAGTCAACCCGTCCTCCAAGCCCTCTCAGAGCTTGAACCTCCTTGGCCACCATGGAACATGACAAATCACCAGTCAACAACCAGATGGCCCAAGTTCCTCGGTACCTCTGGAGCTGATAAAGGGTTGCCAAGGCGACAGCTGCCGGCTTGGTTGACAGCTGGAAGTCAGGCCAGTCACTCAGTGCCAGCGGTACATTCAAAACCCAGCACTCTGTGCAAAGCTGATAAGACATTTTGCCTCCCCTACACTCCCCTTTCCACACCTGTGTGACATCAAGTGTTGCAGAACAGGTAAGGGAAAAGAGCCGCAAATATTTGCTTTGCCAATTTGCATGCGTAGTAGGATTTGTTTTAATTTTTGGTCGCCTTCCTTTGTCCAATTAGTTCTCTTGACCTTCTAAGGCATACTTTCCAGCCTTGGTTTTGCTGGGGGTAATTATCATGTGGGCTGTGCTATCATTTGCCAGGCTTCTGCCTTACTAGGTTTATTTTAAGCCCATTTTCAATGAAGTCTCCTCGTTGTCAAGTATCGTCCTCTATTAGCACTCATTCTTATCTTGAACATGCCGTTCTTTTATGTCCTGCCTATTGCCTTTTTAAGTTTTCTTTAAAGGAGCTCAAGAAGGAAATTCTGTGCTCCTTTAAATGGTCTCAATTACGAGAATTCAGAATGCACAGGAGACATATTCATGCACACAACTTTCATGCAAAATGCACACACAACCCCCCCACAAAGCATCAACAAGATGCAATAGGTCATATACAGCCATATAGGATTAGAGAAAATTGCAACTTCATACGCACTCAATAATGTGGATTTCTTTTGCAAGAACATGCAAATTGTGAATTTGGGACAAGAGCAGCAAAAGGAATAACTGTTTCTTTGCTTAATTTCATGTTAGGTATTTATATACCAGAGGACGAAGTGGCGCTGCGGGTTAAACTGCTGAGCTACTGACTGAAAGGTTGGCAGTTTGAGACCATGCAACGGAGTGAGCTCCTGTCGTTTGTCCCAGCTCCTGCTAACCTAGCAGTTCAAAAGCAAGTAAAAATGCAAGTAGATAAATAGATACCACTTTGGTGGGAAGGTAACGGCATTCCGTGCGCTATGGCTGACCACATGACCATTGAAACTTGTCCTCGGACAAACACTGGCTCTTCGGCTTAGAAATGGAGAGGAGCACCGCCCCCTACAGTTGGTCACAACTAGACCATTTGGTTGTGGGGAAACCTTTACCTTTATTTATGTACTAGCCTTTTGTTACCCGGCATTGCCTGGGGGACAGAGTATCCCCAGCTTCTATTAGGAGAAGGAATGAATACAGGGACAGAATAAAGCAAAGGAGCGTAATGAAATTGGCACACTCACTGACCAATGTCTGCAGGTCCTATGGTAGGGCAGTTAGCTCTCTGGAAATAGGTCCCTCTCAGATCCGACTGGGTGCTGGAACTCTCTGGATCATTTGCAACTCTTTGCAACTCAGGCAGGGCAAAGCAGTTTCACTTTCATTTTGGATTAGTCCCTGTGTATCACATAACCTGCAGAATCGTTTGTGACCACAGGGTGGCAGCAGACCTCTAGTCCAATGCAATCCCCTTGGTTCCTGACGATCTGGCCCCCCTCCCTGAAAAACAGGGGGCTGTAGGGGGGTCTGACCCCCGCAGTGTTTTTTGCCAGGCCGCAAGGTACGTGTGTGCCAGGTTTCGTGTGGATTGGTGCCAGCGTTGAGAAGCCTATGCAGAACATACATACCCGCATACATACATACATACCCACACACACACCCACGTCCGTTTTTATATAGAGAGATATACAACTTTTCAAGTGAATGTCACACTGATGACCAGAGATAAGCCCTTTCTGATGGGTGGTCTTGTCTTCCAATCTGGAAAGCTACTATTCTGTGGCAGCCTTCTTTCAGGGCTGGTCTCAGCGGGGTCAACATCCATGGGCAGTTGTCAAGGACCCGTTATCAGCCCCTGGGCACCTGTTTCCACATCCTTTGTGTGGCATCATAAGAACTCTCTCAGTCAGGAAAGTTGCTCTCTTGCCACCTCTACCCTCCTGTTGGCAAATGGACTGGGTGTGAGAGAGGTGACCAAGCTCCCACCCCCAACAATGCCAGAGTAAGGGCCAAATCCTACTTTCCAGCGCTGGTGATGCCAACAAGACACGCACTGCATCCTGCAGTTGGGGGGGGGCGTCACAGAGGCTTTAACTAAGAAACCATTATTTTAAACCTTTTAAAAAGTTTGCTGACAAGGCACAGCAGCAGCAAATATTCTTATCTAGCCAATACAGAGGCCAGAAGTCCTTGCCAACCATTTGGGCATCACCCTGGAGAATACTTGTTGATCCACTGTCATGACACTTTACCACTGCTGATTCCCATAATCTAATCACTTCACATGTTCTAAGGATCCACATGATACTTATAAAACTGCTTTGGTGTTGATAACCTCCGGAGGTATACTACACTTACAAGTATTAGCATATTTGGAGTTATTTAAAGCATGGCTGCAACTTTATTTATTGTATCCCACCAAAGCCAATTAGCTTCTTTGGGGGGAGATTAGGCTGAAAAATAGACCAGGCTTAGATGTCATGTCCAAACCACATGGCCAACCGCTGCCCCTGTTGATACACACATACTTTCTCGCCGTCTCCCTAACCTCAGTTTTCTGCTGGCTCCCTCCTCCCTTGCTGTTGCTGAAGCTCCTGGGCTCTGTCCAGTGGTGCAATTCAAATGAATTAACAACCGGTTCTATGACATCATAGCCGGAGCCAAAAAAAACAACCGAAGCCAGCCGAGGTAAGCGAGTGGGCGGGGCCTGGCCATTTAACAACCGGTTCTATAGAACCTGGGTGAACCCCCTGAATTTCACTACTGGCTCTGTCCCTTGGACTGGCTCCGTGTGTGATCATGGGCAGGAACTGGGCTGGAAGGAAGAGCAGGTGGCGCCAATGTGGCAAGTGACAGAGTGTAGCCCAAACATCACACATACCATTCAAAGAGGGAAAGGAAAGAGAAAACACAGTGGGGTATGAAGAGGGTGGTCATGGCCCCACCTGGCCCCACCTGTCAGGCTGCATGGAGGGCTGCCCAAGAGGCCACCTGAAGATGGCGGCAGGGGTGACCCTGGGCTGCAGCCGTGATTTGGCCAGTGCTGGCGACAGCCGCCCAGAAAAGAAGCAGGTTTATTAGTACGCTTATAAATGCAAAGTAATACATACACAAATATGAATATAGTCAATCCTCTTTATATGCAGCCTCGCTTTTCTCTGCATAGGAAGTATCTGTTGAAATAATATCAGGGGCAGTGACAGAGACAGATAGGCAGCATAGAGAGATGTCAGGAGTGTTTTGAAACACACACACACACACACACACACACACACACACACACACAGAGCCATCTCCAGGAGCCGCAAGGCGCAATGCAGGGCCCAATACCCACAGGGGGGCCCACCTTCCTGCGGCCAAGAAAAGTGCTTGTGGTGCCAAGCACAGCATCTGGAAATAGCTGGTGGTGACACGATGACATCACCGCCCACTGATTCCAAGAGGCCCATTTTGGGTGGTTCAGAGGCAGGGGCAGGTGGGAGGGCCCAAGGTAAAACTGTTCTGCAGCAGCAGGTGATATGGTTGCTATGCTGGTGCGGAGCCCCCCCCCCCCAAAGCGTAAGGCCCAATGTGATGACATTGGTTCCATTGGCTTAAGACCAGCGTCCCCCCTCCCACATACGTCAGATTCTAGATTCCGTGTCCCCCCCAATTCCACTGAGTTCTTTTTCTGAAGTCCTGGCTTCTTTGCTTTTACATGGGTGCTTGGCAAAAGCCATCTGCATCCCTAGAATCCCTGCTTGTTTACCAGGTAGAGGTTTCAGGATTGTCTTGTTGCCTTTCAACGTGGCTCTTTAAATATGACTCCGTTTATGTTAGAAAACATGCGACGTCTGACTGAAATGGAACCCTGTCTGTTTCCAGGAGCTTCTCAAACAGGGAAAATTTAGAGACTGCTACTTGCTCCTTCTATGATGAGGGGAAAAACAAATTTGGTTTATTTGCAGAGCTGAGGCAGAGCTTGCATATTCTCTGATATCTGAAGCATCCCTTGATTGTACAAATGCATCCTGATGGTGTCTTTGTGTTCCTGTCACTCTTGATTTATTGGGCCTTTTCCACTCAGAAAAAAGAATTTGCATTTCAATTTCCATTACTGCTCTCTCTCTCTCTCTCTCTCTCTCTCTCTCCCCCCCCTGCAGTGTTTCACATCTGGAAAGAGTGCATGTGTTGCTCTCTCTCTCTCTCTCTCTCTCTCTCGCTCTCTCTCTCTCTCTCTCCCACACACACACACACACACACACACACACACACACACACACAATTATTTCCATAGTTTTTGGTGTTCATAGCTTACGATAGTAAATTATGATAGGCTGCTGTGAGAAGAACCTCACAGCACTGGAAGTTCAGGTGGCAGGTCATCTCTCCCTTCACAGCAAGCTACATGGATGATAAAATGCTTGCACACAGATGCATTTCTCACACTTTACAGTATATATTTTGATTTAATTTCCCTGGCTTTTCCAGTCCCAGTGGCGAGCCCAAGGAGGCTTTGCAACAGAAATCAATAAGGAGCCATCATTCCAAGACCCGCCCTGAAAAGACAAAACACTGTGTCCAAAATCAAAACTGATCTTATAATGGTGAAACCCATAGCATTCGCTATGATATTTGCAAGAATATCTAGCATTTGCATAGCACTTTTCAGCACTCAAAGTTCTTCACATGTAATCCTTACAACAATCTAATAAAGGAAATAAGTATTACTGTACCCAAACTGTCTACACCACAAGAGGTGTGCACTGATGGTTGAGCTGCTGGTACTGCCTGAAGAATCTGGTACTGCAGGAGAATCTGTGGTCTATTTTTGGATGGGAGACAGAATGCCAGGCTGTGACAAGCTGCAGTACCTGCTGTTTGCAGAATGGAGTCACTGTGGAGCTTATTAGCCAGTGTGGGAATGTGGTGAGAAGGCCAGCCGGCAAAAGAACGGAGCCCAACCTTGAGGACCTGCCCAGGCTGGACTTTTGATCACCTGCTGAAGCTCAATGTCACACGGCTAGAGGAGAGAACCACACTGTGAAGGCCACATCTGGGACTGAGGATTCCGTGAATTGCAGAACACTGTATATTTGTTTAAAAAAAAAACCATTCAAAAATGGTGGTTTAGATTAGCCTGCCCATGTAAGCCACTTTGGGCATTTCCTTTGGCACGGGAAAGGCGGCGTATAAATTCTTCAAAATAAAAACTGCAGCCAAGGCTGAGCGTGGGTGGCTTGCCTTCTCCGACTGATCTTGCAACTCTCCTTCCTGTCACTCCATCACTTCTCTTGCTTGTCTGTCTCTCTTTCTACTCTCCTTGCTGCATCCTTCTCCATCCTCTCTGGCACCTTCGCCACTGTGTCTAGCTTCATCCCTCGACTATTTTAAGCCTCCCGCCTCCCCATCCACTCCTCCCAGCTGGGGTCATGGTTGAACGCAGGTTCATGGAGCCGTGGCCCTGGCAGCAGTGGCGGCATTCAGCCGGTATGCTGGGCGGGACTTACCTTTGAGCGGCAGTCCGCCCGTTGCGTAACGGCGCGTTCCGCCGCTTTCCCGCCCGCCCTGGCGGAACGCGCTGTTACACAACGGGCGGACTGCCACTCAAAGGTAAGTCTCGCCCAGCGTACCGGCTGAATGCCGCCGCTGCCTGGCAGGGGTTCCCACAGCAGCTTGCGGCCACAGGGAGAAAGGAAGCAGCTTGCTTAGGTTTGTACATCCCCATGATGTGCATTTCATTTCACTGACTTCTTATTGTACTGCACGACGTTTTATTAATTGCAATGCTGCTAATATGCACTGAGCTGTGTGGTCTGCAGCTGTGAGCTCACGAGTGGCCTCACACCTGGAAAGCATCAAGCGCTTTCTGGAGGCCATGTTCACGCTGCACAGAGGGAACCGTGCGAGAGCTTGGGGTGGGTGGAATTGGCACGAGCTCTTACCTCCATCTATTTTTGGCTCCATGTTTTACTGTCACAAGTAGTGGTACATTTTAAACAGACAATTTTAAACACTGAGGAGATTAAAGCCAGGAATACAAGACAGCTTTTCACATAAGGTTGGTAGAAAATAGGAACTGGAAAGAGTGTTTGCTGCTTTTAGCCAATTCTCAATGTTGTGTGTGTCTCAGAGGGCTGATTTCTCTAGGAAACTGTTCTGCTGCAGGTTGATAGCATTATTTGGTTTTCTGGTACAACACTAATACCAACATCACAGAGGTAAGGAAGGATAGGGCCTGACAGGGCCTGACTTTGAGAAGCTTACTGTACAAGAGGACATAAGAACATAAGAAGAGCCCCACTGGATCAGGCCCATCCAGTCCAGCTTCCTGTATTTCACAGTGGCCCACCAGATGCCTCAGGGAGCACACAAGACAACAAGATGCCTGCATCTCATTGCCACTTCCCTGCATTTGGCATTCAGAAAATAAGGAGAATGCTTCTTAATTAAGCTTCTAAAATAAGGAGGCTGCGCCACCCATCATGACCTATAGCGTGCAATGGACTTTTCCTCCAGAAATCTGTCCAATCCCCTTTTAAAGGCACCTACAGTAGGCCAGACACCATCACCACCTCCTGTGGCTAGGTAAAAAAAGTATTTCCTTTTGTCTGTTCTCCCAATATTCAATTTTAGTGGATGTCCCCCTGGTTCTGGTGTTGCAAGAGAGGGAAAAGAACATCTCTCTATCCAGTCTATCCCAGGCATAACTTTGTATGTCTCAGGGCGCAATCCTGGAAGTGCCCTTGGGCCGATGCTATCCACCTGAACGAGGCTCTGCAACGAGGAACCGTAGCTTAAGTCTTGGCTGAACAGGCTTGAATATGAATCCAGTGTTTAAACTGGGCATCCCAGCCTGCTAATCAAAAACTTGCTGCCAACTTCGCGCACACGATGGGCCCGTGGTTCAAAGAAGCTGTGCTTTGCATGAGCAGAAGGGAGAGCACACCAACCCTTCAGGTTGGAAACAGATTTGCCATTATGCCTGAACCAGCCCACTGCTTTCACGACTGTACTATCTGCGCACAAAATCCAAACCATGAAGGCCCACAGAAAGTGATGCACAAGAGAGGCGGAGAAGGGGTGTCAGTTGTGCTCTTGGAGAGATTCACACTGAGGCAATTTTGTTTTGCAGCTTTACCACGGTTCAGCCTCCTCTTCACAGCTGCTTTTGTGCTTCACAGCACCCTCCTAGGAGGCTTTCGGGGTCCGTGGCACTGTGCTGTGCCAAAGCAATCCGGCTCTCTGGGCCTGAAACAACATTTCTTCCTGCAGAAACTCACTATTGGCTTGTCTAGTCTCATTTTAAATGTCACCAGCCAAGGGACATTCACAGAGGCACAATTCAGTAGCGGGGGGGGGGGGAGGACTTCAAAAAAGGAGGGGGAATGAAGCACTTCTGTGGAACAACCTTCTCAGCCAGGCTTCAATATAGTGAGGTTATCAAGACACACACACACACACACACACACACACACACACACACACACACACA
>JAJKFI010000060.1:1400347-1412977 GCA_029204185.1 Lerista edwardsae
AGAGAGAGAGAGAGAGAGAGAGAGAGAGAGAGAGAGAGAGAGAGAGATTTTTAATTGAAGGGACTTTTAGGGCACAATCCAGACCAACTTTCCAGCACTGACATAGCTATGCTAGTGGGGCATGTGCTGCATCCTGCAGTGGAGCAGTGGCCACGGAGGCCTCCTCAAGGTAAAAGAATGTTTGTTCCCTCACCTCGGAGCTGCATTGCCCTCACCCCAGTGCTGGAAAGTTGGTTAGGGTTATGCCCGTAATGTGTGCTTTGAGTTACTGAACTGACACAAGGATCTATTGATTCCCCCCCCCAATGCTAGTTATCTGCTGAGGCACTGTGTGCATAGGGCGTGGTGTAGTGGCTACCATGGGCATGCTGACGGGCATGCTGCGGAATAAAGTGGTGCAGTTCTGGGCCTTCCCACCTGCCTGTTCCTCTGTTGGAGCAATTCTGGAAGCAGGGGGCGGAGCGAGGCTGCTCGGAGGGCGCGGTGACATCACCGCCCCATCCCAGGCACAATCAGCGTATGCTCTGCTCTGGTTATTCCCTGTGTAGAAGCACACAGTGCCCTGAAACACACACGTTCTCCTTTTCCTCAGAGGTGGCTGGTGCTTCTCGGGGAGGCAGACACTCCAAACCTCGAGGTGTGATGCCTTTTGGATTGTGTTTGCTCTAAACCAATGGACTTCGCATTTTTTTGTGCCACAGAAATAAATAAATAAAAATAATGAGACTGGGGAGAATAATGAGACCTCTATCCTACCCCACCTCCCAAGACCCTACCTGCCCACCCAGCACTGTTCACTGTAGCCAAATACTCTTGTTTGAAAGAGAAGAAAAATTGACCCTGCAGCCTGGCACTCATGGAAGCTATTTCAGCACAACTGCTAATATAAGAACCTGAGCAGGACTGGGACACAAATACCTGATGGTCTACTTCAGACACATCCCTCTTTATCCAGAGGTGCTCTAGTCCAGTGGTCTTCAACCTTTTCATTCCCAAAAGCTGCCATGACCCCACCACTGAGGCCTCAAGACCCCGAGGTTGAAGAGCACTGCTCTAAACAGTCACCCGTGTCTGAATAGTAACTTCCTAGCTTATGAACACTTCCAAAATACATTTAATTTTCCATATGTAAAAAACAAAATCACCTTTATCGATGCCATGTCTTTCCATCGATGGGATTATCATGACTGCAATCCCTGACTGGATTGTTAAGTGTGACACCAAAAGCCAAACTGGACCTTACGGTTAACAACCTAGGAGACTGTGCGTGGAAATATCTGTGTGCGGGATAAGCAAAAGCAAAGGAGCCAGAGAAGGAGTTTGGACAGAAACCCTTCACTTGGCACAGTTTCGTGAGCACAGCATGTGTGGCACTCCAAAGTGAAACTCCCGTGGGGTGCCCCCATAGAAGAGTGGACGGTGGGCATTCAAGCAGCCTGCTCTTTCCTGTCTGGGGAAGAATGTGAAGCCAAAGGGAGCAACGGAGCAGATGTGAAAAGCCAGAAAAGCCTCTTTCTTTCCCTTCTCTGTGTACAAAAAAATGCCTGCCGCCCTCATGCCTCTCAGCACTTCTTTGAATTGCTAATTCTTTGCTACTATGCCTTAAATCCAGCCCTTCTGCAAGGGGAAGCCCAGCAAGGATGGAGCCTAACTACCATTGCCTGGTTGTACGAATGCAAGGCTGGATGAGGTTGTTAAACCCCAAGCACTATTAATTCAATGCAAGACACCAGAATGGGAAGAAAAACATTGGGTGGAACAAAATGGATAAACAAACCAATAAAAATCACAGGTTTCCTACCCCACCTCCAGGCCTGAATTCCTAATATAAGGCAGTTCGGACTTGCACCAGCGATTTTTCTGGTGCAAGTAGCCCCATTGCAGCTGTCACCTTGGGAGACCTCCTGCAGCCTTTCTTCCCATGCTGGATGCAGCACAAGCTGCTGCACTGCAGTGCAGTACTTTAGTAAGGATTGGGTTGCCCATCCCACCACCGCCAATGAAGCTATGCATAGTCTAGGATGCTAGCCCCCCTAGAAGAGAAATGAGTTAATCTACCTGGGATGTCCCTGGCGGTGGAACCATTAAGTATATTTAAATTAAATTCAAGACATAAGTCTATCAGATGTGGGGCGTAGCTATTGAATGCAGAGTCTTGTGAGAGTCTTAAGCCTTGAAACTCAGGAGGGATCAATTCTTCTGAGTCCCAATTCATGTGTTGGGCCAGGGCTAGGTTGTTAGGGCCCAGTCTAGAGTTAAAGTTGCCGATAAATAGGAGGGAGACAGTGGGCTTGGACACCAGGTATTCTGTTGTAAAGGACTTCACCTCGTCCCAGGGGGTGGGAGTAATTGAATAGGAAGGGGGAATGTATATATTGAGCATTAAAATCCTAAGCTCTTTGCTTGAGAGCAAAAAAGCTTGGAAAAACCGGGATTGGGAGGAAAGGGGGGTTAGAGAGTACCAAGAAGAAGGACTAGACAAACAGCAGAGGCCGGCACGAGGACGGCCCATTTCTTTAGATTTAAAGGCTGGGAGGTAATGAGAAGTAAACCCTGGTATGTACGGTGGAGTTTGGGGCCAGGTTTCTTGAAGAAAAATGATGTCAGAAGATGACAGATAATTAATGAAATCTTGGTCAGTTTTTTTATTGCCCCATCCCGCTATGTTCCAGAATATTAACTTAAGGGAGGGTGTAGGGTTTAAAGGGGTCTGGGAAGATACGGGTAGTCAACAGGAGGGGTCAGAATTGGTTGAGCAGCAAGGGGTACCAATGTTGGTTGAGTGGTTGGTGGCCCCAGAAGAAATTCCGTTATTAGCTAGAAAAGATGCTCTCATAGATATTACATCTGATTGTTGGGGAAAGGATTTGGCAGACGTGACAGGCAGGGAACGGGGGGGGGGGGGATAGACTTTGAGCTCCTTGCGGCCAGGTCTCACACAGACCTATTTCATATAGCCTGAAATAGCCCTCGGCAATCCTATGGGGCAGATATTTAGGGATTCCTCTCCAAGATCGTCTATGTCCATGTGATTCGAAATCAATTGAAACCTTGGAACATATAATCCTGTATTATATTGCCCTATTCACGCTGATATCAGAAAGAAGCATTTGCAACCTATTTTGCATCGTTGGGAGTTGGAAGAGAGCTCGTATTTACTGAAAGCTTTATTTGCTCTGGGAGATAGTGAGGCCATATCTTTGTTGGCATCTTTTTTACTGAAACTAATGCAAGCTAATGAGTCCCGTTCTATGTCTGTCCATGGTTAACTTTCGTTTGGATTCTGGTCCTTTTGGTTTATTATTGTTTTATGATTGTATTTTATGCCAATAAAGGTTTGATTATGATGATGATGATGATATTGGGGAATGGGTTTGGAAGCGACAGACAAGCAGATCAAGTGAAATGAAGAGAAAATGCTACCTTGAACAGTTTTGGGCAACAACAAAATCAGAAAGTGGTTTACATGGCAATTAAAAGAAAATTCCTTCTAGAAGACCCTAGGACTCTTAATAAGAGATGTGAAAAATCTAGGCAAAGATATTGAGAGAGGTGCTGTGCTGGGGTGAATTGGGGTGAGTGCTCTTCCCCTGCTAAAAATAAGAGAACAACCTCATTAAAAGGTTAGCCCAGTTAGCAGGAGGAAATCTTGAACAAAATAATGTTTTCTCTCTGCAAGGCAGAGAAAGAAGGATCACTAGTTTTTGTGTGTATAGTCATAGCACTTTTGCCTCTGGTAAATAGGTTCTGCAGGATTTTGAATTGTTTCAAAAACCTGCAAAATCTGTTTATAGGCTAGGGGAAGTGGTGGAACTCTTCAAATCACTTTCAGCTGCTTTAAAAACTATTAGCTGTCTCCAGCTCGAAAGCATAACACTGACTTTGCAGACTTGGTGACAGGTTCATTACCACCTACCTGTTCTGCACCCTAGAGGACAAGGCAAGGGATGGGGTTGACCATAGCATTGGGCAGACGGCAGAAATCTAAGCACACAATTGGGCATCTGTTCTGCTTCGAGACTGCTGCACAGATACACCCTAATAGTTTCATGTTCTGGCTCGGCAATAAGATCGGAATTCTCAGGGATGGACAAAAACAATCCTTCTTGTTCTTCTAACGTTACAGCTCTGTGTTCTTAATTCCTGTCACTGCCCTATTATTCTTGGATTTCCCCTTCTCTCGATTACTATTCATGGAAGACCTTTGGCAGAACATGTAATGCAGTGGATTTTGCCACATACCTCAATAGGGATCCTGACAGCCCCAGATGAATTGGTGGGTCATGATGCATAATTAAGAGGTTTGTATCTATCACAGAATTCAGAAGGACTTGTCTTTGAAGTTGACACATATACTGTATCATTTCAGCGGTTCTTGCCTCCAGGAGTTTTTTCAAATAGGATTACCATTCAATTTCTGGGAGTCATACCAGGACGTGGCAAAAAAGCCCCATCAGTCTATGGCTGAGCATTTGTTTCATTTGCACCATCACAGCCTTCCTTCATTCCTCCTTAGAAGTTGGCCTTTCTAGAACCTTCTGAAGGTCCCTCTTTACTACTGTTGTATAGCCTGAGATTCAAATGGATTGCTCCCTGGCTGAGAGCAACAGATGGACCCTCCTCTTTGACTTACCCTACAGTGTTCTTACAGTATTAGCCATTTTAGGTCCCAGTCCTGTTGTGCGGCTGCACCACTAGAATTCGTGGTTTGGGAGTAGTAGTAGTAGTAGTAGTAGTAGTAGTAGTAGTAGTAATAATAATAATAATAATAATAATAATAATAATAATAATAATAATAATAATAATAATACATTTATTTATATACCGCCTTTCTTAATATCACTAGATTTCTCTAATGATTGAACTCAAGGCGGTTTACATAGGCAGACTTTCTCACAAACCCGAAGGTTTTTACAATTTTACAGAATGTTCTATCTTCCAAGAACAACACTCCTACAGATCTTTCTTTCTGGATTTAGCCTTCTTTCTTCAGCCACCCATCTGTCGTCTGCTGGCTGATGAGGCTTCCCTGCTGCCACCAGAGATGCAGCTGATTTCAGCACACTCCTCCTCCCACGAGGCAGCTGAAACTCAGCTTTTAATCAGCCGCAGTTTCCAAGGTCTGCTGCTCGCAGAGACTTGCGGCAGTCCCGAGCTCACGACCTTGAGATCTTCAGGTGTTATCTTCGGGCAAACGGAGGCATTAACCCTCTCGGCTAAATCTTCTGCCCAGTATGAAACAGAGTACAGTATGTTCTATGGCTGTTGCAAAAGGCGACATGCCTAGACCGTGGCAGGGCTGCTGGCACAAGCAGAGCAGCCACGCAGCCAGGCTGAGAAGGGGACAGTATTGGCGGCGGCAGCACCGCCAATAGCCGGTCCCCATTCCTGGGCCCACAGATTTGAGCCAGCAAAAGAGCTGGCATAGGTTCAAGAAGACCAATTCGGGCAGTGGGGGCTTACCTGAATATTCCCTTACCTGGATGAGATATCCAGAACTGCCAGACTACCTGCCGGATGCAGTTCACGCTCCAGTGGCACAGCTGTATCTGTGTGTGTGTGTGGGGGGGGGAATACAATTCAGATCAGGCTGATATTTTTCAATCAATTTGTAGGACATGCAGTTGTGATCTGTTTGCTGCATGGGATTCCGCTATTTTTCTTCAAGGAAATGCTTCTATTTCAGGGACTTGGCATCTTTCCAGCACATTGCTGGGTACTCTCTACTTGCCTGAGCAATGAGGCATTCCTGGGGCAACTCTATGGCTCTTGGTTTCCTTTGCATTACACACATGATCTTTTTTACAATATTTGCTTTATTTACAAGCTGAACGTAAGCAGAGACAAATATTGACACTCCTACAAGGCAGCAGCATCTCCAGAGAAGGGCACTCTAAATATGCTGCTTCTTCCACCAGCCGCCCTGATGCAAGCCACATCACATGACTTTATGATTGGGCCAGGCATGCTGATACTGTATCAGGAGTGGCTAATGACACCTTCTCCCTATTTGGGAGAGAATTGTCAGTTTCTCCTCCGATGTGAATATCTAAAGTGATTAAACTGTATTACTTAGCCTTTTAAAGAGAGAGAAGGAGAGGAGAGCACAGGATAACACTGCCCTCCATTAATTCAGCATGGGCTATATATTATGTTATTGCTTTGAACTGCGATTTGGAAAAATATCACACAAATGGGAAGCTAGCATGCATTGAACTTGGAAAAAAACCTACAGTATTATATTCTCAGCCTCATAGGAAACACACCCATTTCTTTGCTTGATGCTTATACTGTACTTTAAAGTCACTGGTGATAAATTGTTCACATCCATAATATCTTCATTCACTATGACCATATAAAATCAATCAGAAATTACATAATGTGAAAATGTTTCCACAGAGTATTTTCCACTCAAGAATATCTCTTTTGCAAAACCAGTATTTCAAATCAACCCTCTGTTCCCTGATTAAGGGAAATTCTCTTTTAGCACAGGATTCCCAGTTCAAAACTATGAAAGTGAAAAGATCTTAAATGTCAAGTTACCATTGTGGCATTTTGTCTTCCAGATTGGCCATCATGGACCACTTTACAGCAATTCATTCCAAAAGAGGCCATTAAGGTACTCACATTTGACTTCTTGTGTAATCTGAGCCATATATTTTAATCTAAGCATTCCCTTATCAAGGCCTATAAATTAACAGGGCTTCAGCTGAGATGGTTATCTTTACATGTTATCTTTCTCCACCTAGAATCAGAGAAAATGCTTCATCATGTAATGGCACAATAATCTAAACGGGAAGTATAAACTGAGATTTCTGCATTTTAAAAACTCACAGTTCTGCTATCAACTATCTCAATCCCTGCAATTTGCCCTCGGACAAATGTGAATACATTTACTGCAGCAGCAGCAATCCTACACAGCAGTGGTTCCCAAAGTGTGCACCGTGGCAAAATTTCTCCTTCTCCTCATTTCAGAACCTTTTGCCAGCAGTTCCCACGGGCTTTCAAGCTCTTCCACACGCTTTTTGAAACTTTCTACCTCTTACACAAAAGCTGAGATTCTCCAAGATTTGCATATCCAGTTTAGACTGTGAGACTAAGGGCCCAATCCTGAAGACGGTGGTAAGGTGTTACCGCTGGCTCCAGTGTCAGAAATGGGCCATAAAGCATGTTTGTGGCACCTCTCAAGGCTGCAAGATTGGGGATGGGCCTGCACCCGCGCCACAAAGCCTCAGTGTCAAGGAACGGCTGCAGCACCGCTGACCATGGTAAAACTGATCGCAGGCTGGTGGAGCGGTTTTGGGGGGATGTCTGAGGGTGTGGGATGAGTGAAACTGGGTTGGGGAGGGGAGGAGCAGGACCGGGAGGGGGCTGGGACAGACAGTGCCACTCACTGCCACGTCCTAGTGGAGACTGCGTCCCACCCTAGTCCCTAGTCCCATTGCGGGGGCTTTCCCTGGGCAAGAGACAAATGTCCCCTTCTCCCGAAACCCATAACATCTATTCATATGTGCAATTCCCAATACCCCTGGAGCAACTCTTTGCATATATTTTGAGTAGCTATTTTGCAAGTGAAACACAAAAATGACAGGTAGACAATTCAGAAACTGTTCAGGCCTGAGCTTTTTGTCCCAACTTAGCTTTGAAATTCAAGCTCTTCTCCAGTATGTCTAACCACCCCCATCATCAACTCCCCCCCCCTTGAAACATTTCTCAGTTCCAGTTCCTCTCTAACTGAGGCTTACCAAAATATACCCCAACTGGAGGTCAGGATGGGATCTAGAGCCAAACAGGAGCTCATTTGCCTTACAAACTAGGAAGCCAATTTCCTTCCCTCCTCCCAGCCTTATCCATTCTAGCCGAGCTGGACATTTAGCACCAAAAGGCATCTCAGTAATTGAATAACTTTGATGGCTTTGCAGAAATTTAAATGTATTCCTTAATTACAGAGGATCAATACAGCAATTGCAGGACACGTTCTTTCTCCTCGTTCTTCATGCAGGCACTGCTTGCTTGCCACCCCCCTGCCCCAGCCCCCAAACCCCTTTGAGCACAGACACGCTTATTCTCATTTATTAGAGTGACGCTCTGTCACTGCCATTTCTCTGCTACGATTTGGCAAGGATGGTTTGCTGCTAGCCAAGAGAGCAGCGTCTCTGAAGAGAAGCCAGATTGCACCACCGTTGAGCGTGCCTTCAGCAGCTGTGGATGCCGGTGCCAAAAGCCAAGTAGATTTTAGTGCTCAGGAGAGGACTGGATTCTGCAGCATGGACTATGGCTAACATCCCCTCCCTCTCTCCCAGGGCCACAATCAAAACTTACACACACATGCACCCACGCAAAGATTAACTGACTTTTTTAACCTCGTTGCATGAAATTAACCTGAATTTCTCACATTCTTGCAAAATCGGTTCTTTAGTAAGTCTGCTGGCCTTTACCTTGTGGCTATATTATAATTATGCTGCCCTAGAAAAACTAAGAGAGAGAGAGAGAGAGAGAGAGAGAGAGAGAGAGAGAGAGAGAAGGCATTTGAGAAGGAAGATACAGGAGGGAAACGAGAAAACAGTTTCGCCTTAGCAGGGGACAGGGAAAAGGGTAGGCACTGGCGTAGCTAATGAAGGTGTAGCCCAGTGCAGAGGGCAAAATGATGCCACAGGAAGTGACATCACAGTTTCTTGGGCTTCATGGCCATAACTTTTGACAGAATGACAACATGACGCTCCAATTTGTTTCATTGCATTCTACATTAAATACCACACTGAATGGTGTATAACATGATTAGCCATGCATACCAAGGTTTTCACAATTTTGGCCACTAGTGTCAAGCTCAGCTTGTTGCTTCTCTAAAGCTTGTTGCCCAGTGCAATTGCACCCCCCTGCACTTCTTTAGTTATGCCCCTGGGTGTGGGGAACCACGATCTTATTAACTAGTAACGTGGTCTGATTTGTGCTGCTCTTTCCAGCTTTGGACGTGTTGTCTGCCTACTTTTCTGTCCTTCAGTTTGAAGGGCCAAAGTTTGTTCAAAGATTCTGCCTTTGTAGTTTGTGCCTAGAGTACAACCAGCAAAATGTGCACACAGCCGGAGCTAAACAAGCAAATTAATGTGAAGGCAAACAAAAGAGAAAGATCAGGGGAAAGGATTCATTTACGCTTGGGCATTGTGGTTAGTGAATTCAGATTACAGTACTTAATATCATTCCACCAACTAGTATATGCCCGCACGCTCATTATCAATAAAAAGAGCATTTTTGCAGATAACGCTAATGTAGGAGATTAAAACTAACAAGCAAAAAAGGCATGTTGAATTCCTAATAAGAGTGCCTGCAGACACTTAACTCAGGCTAATCAACCCACGGAAAAATGCATGCAGACTATTCCCTGAAGGGAGGAGGATAAAGAGAGTCAGAGTAAAGGGGAATAGAGAGTAAATTGTGAAATGCTGAAAGGGAAAGGGGAAGATGAGAGGCATGCAATAAAGGCCACTTCATGTGACCTCCCTACACAATGTTCCTGCTCATGATGGATGTTGGTTCGTTCTTTTCCCAGGACTAAAGACTGCAATTTTGCTCACTGCTGCTCGTGACGGCAGACAAACCCGAGGGCTCTGTTCACAGCACAAGTGGAGCAGCCTCACAGGCAAAAACCACTAAACGTGTGGGAAAGAAGAAGCCAGGCTGGCAAACAGAGCAAGTGACTTAAGTTAGAAGGAAAAAGTACAAATGCTGTGACATGGGCTGAAAGGATGCAGACTCTGGGAACGGAGCCTTCTCGGGTCTCTTTTGATCAGAGTAACACAGCACTGAGCTGTTGCCTCTCAAGCCCTGCAGTAAAGTACCTCTTGGGCTCATCGGGCACAGCACCACTACCCAGGCGTCTGCCAAGACTTCTTTCATCTGGCCATCTCCTGGCCAACAAAGGCCCTTATTAGGACCTGCTAGCCTCGCATTCCCTCTTGGGCTCTTCCCCACAGTGCTCCTCAGTGGCATTCCTGTTGGGGGGAATGCTAAGTTTTGCAGGAGCAGCCCATCCCCCTTGCCTCCAGAGCCACTTGCGGTGCAAAGAGACGGCTCAGAGGCTTTGCTCTCCAAGCAGGAAATGGCTCTGGAGGTGAGGGGAGACTGCATCACGCAGGTGCTCAGGATCCTGCAAAACTTAGATTTTGCCCCCTTGTAGGAACACTACTGGTGCTCCTAGCTGTATGCTTGTGACATAAACAAAAGGCAGAAAGACACCACCATACTCTGCTGCCAGGTTTCTCCCTAGTGGTCTCCTAAACCTGTATCTTCTAGGCGGCCTGGGGAAGGGGGAGGAATCTGGATGCTGCTGCAGCTCATCAGACTTGGGCCTGCTAAACAGCAGGTGCAGATCCAAGGAGTCCCATTGGCCCAGCTGGGTCTTGCTCTGGGGCAAGGGGGCAAACACGCCCTTGGCCCATGGAGGCTCCAGCCTGCTCCCAACCTGTGTTGGATACAGAGCAGACCAGCTGGCCTCCCTGTTCCAGTGCAGGTTAGGATTGCGCCCTAAATTATATTTCTATTTGTCTACTCATCTGCTACATGTCCTCTGAAGCCTCCATCCATTTTGTTGGGCTGTACTAATCTATCTGCAACTAAATTTATAGTAACCTCCTTTGAGGGCAGCAGATCCAGCTGTTAGTAGCTAAAAGATATTAGATTTTCCCCAAGTGGTGGGAAGTTCAGAACTGTCTTTGCTGTACCAGTTGCAGTTGGAAGCATTTTCAAGGCACTTGTCAGATTAGGGATGCTATATTTATTATTAATAAAATTAAGTGTTATTTTATATAGACAGCCTTATGTTCTTACGCTCTTACGTTCTTCAGACTTGGCACAGAGACAAACAAGTGGAACAGATTGCCGAGGGATGTGGCAGATTTTCCCTCAGTGGAGACCTTCAAGTAGAGGCTGAACAGTACAGAGCCTGAGCTGCTCTAGGAGGATTTTCTGCCACAGGCAGGGGGTTGGTCTAGATGACCTTGTAGGTCCCTTCCAGCTCTATGATTCTATGTAGTACAGTCATTCCCTAATGTCTGGTTCTGACTTTTCAGAACTCTCATGGGTGGGTTGTCATGTTGCCAGCAGTAAATGTTGGGCCCCTGACAGCAGAGTGTCAATTAACCTAAGTGTTTTGACACACTGATGGCATGATGGATAACCAATCACTAAACCATTTTGACACGGTGATGAAACCCACACAAGCTGACATTTTTGACATGACAAGAAGAGTGTGACACATCTCTGACACTCAAGTTCTCCACCACACAACCACATGGCACTTGATATGATGGTTCCAAGTAAGGTCAAATCCAGGCCTATCACAGCGACTTTTTTCTCCTCAGTCATCAAATGCAGAATGGTCATGTGAACAGATTTCATGGCTCATCCTACCAAAACCTTCCAAATGCAAGTGTAGCTGGAATATAAAAACTGTGGTGATGTATGTATCAGCCCTTCTGAGCAGCGGTGGCATCCTGGCAGAATGGCCCGGTACGCCGTTCCACTTGTCCCGCGGACGGGCCCGGGCTGCGCCGCCTCTCCCGAGGACGGGCACACTGTTTCTGGGCCCGCTCACCCTCCCTTGCGTCCGAATCGCTCCGAAATGGAGCGATTCCAGGCGCAGGGAGGCGTGGCTGGCCTCCGCCATGGGGGCGGAGGGCTGCCAATCATCCGGGCGTTCCGGTTCCTGGCACGCCCGGATGACATCACTGCTTCTGAGTGCTGGAACCGTCACAAGACTGGTGACCACACCCTAGAAGTCAGTATGCTGAAACTTCAAACAGGTTGTACGAATTAAGACCTATATATAGCATTTCTCTTTGACATGAGGGACTACAACTTGGAGCAGGAATAGATTCTGAACAAAAGTAAGCATGGTGATGGCGAACCTATGACACATGTGTCAAAGGTGACCCGCCAGCATTCACCAACAACAACTGAGGATTTCCTTGTAATGATTTGACGTTTTGTAATGATTTTTGAATGATTTGATTTTTTTTAATATAATGAATAGCCCTGCAAATGATTGGATTGTATTTTTTTCAATAAACGAATATGGAAATAATTGTTTCTCTTTTATGGAGGTGGGGAGTGACACGCCAACAGAGTCAAGTTCGGCATTTTTGACACGGCAAACCCAACAGGTTCGTCATCACTGCTCGTCACCAAAACAGAAGGAGAGGCCACTGAGGTGGTGACACTGAAGGTGTGTGCTGTGTTTGTCTTCTTGCTTGCAGTCACTGAGGACTACACATGCAGCAAGTGCAAAGTGGTTGCACGGTTGGACGAGAAGGTCAGGTTTCTACCCTTTGCCAAACCAAAGCAGTTGAGGAGTTCTTGGAGTCACTCCCCTTTAGGGTCCAATCCTATTCAACTTTCCAGGGCTGATGAGGCCATGCCAATGGGGTATGCACTATGGTGGAAGGCAGTCATGGAGGCTTCCTCAAGGGAACATTTTTTCCCTTGCTGCATTGGCCCTGGAATGGTAGGATTGGACCCTTAGTTAATTATTTTGGAAGGAACGCTCTGAATGCACATGAGATGGTTCTACTGCTGAGGGCGCAATCCTAAGCAGCGTTAGATTGGCAAGGCCGGACGGCCAGCACCAAATCCAAC
>JAJKFI010000060.1:1419664-1440859 GCA_029204185.1 Lerista edwardsae
TCTCTCTCTCTCTCTCTCTCTCTCTCTCTCTCTCTCTCTCTCTCTCTGTGCACGCATGCGTGTGTGTGCGCGCATGCGCAGCCTCTCCAACCTTCAGAACACCTCCTGGAGGGAAGGCAACAGGCACAGGGGGTGGCACCTCCAGGTGGGGGTGCCACCCCCGAACGTTTGCCCCAGGTGCACCCCCCCAGGAACGCAACTGCTGCAACCCAGGATATCCATTTACACTTACCCCCAGGTAAGTGTGACTAGGATTGCAACCTTAGCTACGGCGTACACATGACGATGCTTCATTTCCAGGAGAAAGGACTGCATCCATCAGCCTTCCATTTGGCTGCCCCTCTGCTTCTGTGGGTCAGGAGGCCTTAAATTGAGAGGGAAAATGTCACTGAGAGGGAATTAGATCGTTGAACTAATGATCAATGTAAAAGACGAGCTCCGTTAAGCTACGGAGGTAGCTGAAACATCAGCACCATAATGCAAAATGGATCTACCAAGATTTATGAGGATGATAAATGACTGTAAGAAATTCATCCCCAATTTATCTGTGGTTAGTACGCCCTTAAGGAAGCTGCAGGAAAATGACTTTGCCTCTGTTTTAGTTAGACATTAGGAAGCACAGGAGCGGTTAAAACAAGCCCATCAACAGTGCAGTAGATCAGTTTTGAAGAATACCTTTCACTAAGCCAATTGCACTGTCAGCAAATACATACTCCAACAGATGCACAGAAGGAGCGCTTTGCTAATGCAGGAGCTGCGGCCAGATGCATTGGCAAGAAGCTCCTGCTCAAAGTTAGAAGCAGCAGCATCCAGACTGGGGGGGGGGAGGGCTTTGGCATCCCTGTTCTAGTTGCATGACTTCCCAGCGGCGCAATCAGGGGCAAGAAAAACAGATTTAACACAATACAAGCGGCAGTGCTTAAAAGATGGGAGGGGGGATCCAAATCTGCGCCTTCATGTTTTTTATTTTTTTTTTGCTTTCAGTACAGATCAGCAATAAGCAGTCACTGAATGATGTAGGAGCAGGACCAGGAACATTTATCAAAACCAAATATAATCAGTGATGTCATTCAGGGGGAACGGACCAGAATGGGTGTTACGGATCCTAACGGGCTCCGTGGCTGGTTCCGGGTTCCTGACAAGTGCCAATCAAAAGAGAGTTCCTGTTCCTAAATCATTTGAATGACACCACTGAATATAATAACAATAGCAGTTCAGACAAAGCAGATCCTTTGCTGCCAGATGAACTAAAAAAAAAAAAAAGAACAATTAGCATTCTGAGTAATGCTAGGCTGAGTTGCGCTTCACTGGCTTGGCCTAGAACAATTTACGTATATACACTATTCATTCTGTAAATCCAAGTTTCATACCTACTTTGCAGACATGTTATGGATAATAATGCTACAGTTGCAACCTGTTCAGCAAAAAAAAAAAGCCCCTCCTGTTTGCATTATTTGCACAAATGCGTCAATTTAAAAACCATGCAGACCGTAATAGTTTCCATTGGCTAATATAACACCAAGACTGAATGGGGGTGGGATGGGGGTGGGAAAGAGCTTTACAACTCTTTCATCAAATTCAATCCAACTCAACCAGTCAGATAAAAATCCTGCCTGCACATAATACAAGGTTTTGTGAAAGAAAGCAGAAGATAAAGCTAAGTTGGTTAAATCAATTCATCTCCACATGGAATGAACAGTTATGAGTATGATGGTCAACTGGAACACATGAAAATCAGCAACAACAACAACAACAACAACAAATGGAGAATGCTAATTAACACATGGCTGTTGCCCATGTAAACAGAAGGCATAAATCCATCCTAGGCAGCAACCTTTTCTCTTAGCAGCTGTAAAAACTAACTTCTGCATCACACAGCATGGACACAATAGATCCTCAAAGATGACACATGTTTTTGCTTCCTCTGGGAAAACTAACCTTATTTACAGATGAGATCTCTCAATTTCAGGCACCTCAGTGGCCCCAGAGGCAGGTGGCTTTCAGAAACCACTCAAAATGTTGCAGTTAACATTTGTCATTAGACTAAATGACTTTAGAAAAGAGTCATCATGGACAGAAAGAAAAGCAGTTTACACTGGAGGAGCTGACTCACCTAACAGCAGAAAACACTGCATGGAGAATGTATGCAAATACATGCAAGGGCGCAATCCTGAAAGCGCCCTTGGGCCAATGCTAGCTGCTTGTGATGGCGCAATGGCACCAGCACTGACACGCACTCTCGCATCAGCACTGGCGCCCTTGGGCCAATGCTAGCAGCAGTGTCTGCACAAGGGCATCAGCCCAATTCTGCGCTGCGCCACTTGTGTGCCAGCAACATGGGATTTTACAGGGAAGACGGAGGCAGTTTGGCCAATGCATTACAAATCAAGCATATTTCCATCTCTAATACAGCATGTTTCTATATGTTCACCACGGGGAGACACTATTTTTTCCCCTCCGGAATATGCAGGGGAAAAAACGCTCACTCAAATACGCAACAGTCATCATGTTGCTAGGAAATAGAGATAAGATATAAGAGCCAGTGATATTTTGTGCTTGCCGTGGTAGAAGCGCTCCGATAACAGACATGATCGCTCACGGTAAAACTCTGATTGCTGACAAGGGAGTCCAATTCTCAACTATGGATTTACAAGACTCAACTAACATGAGTATTTTATTCAATCACTCATAAGAGTCTCAACGTTGGCAAGGCTATAAAAGAAACTTTCAGGACTATGGGGAAAAAAATTCCCCCAAAAACCATTTCTACCATATTGATTCGTATCTACCTATTCTAGAAGACTGCAAGCAAAAGGACAAACATACAGTAGACGCTAACAAACAGCAAACACTGTCTTTTCTTCCCATAGGACATTAGTTATCTACACCCAAGTAAACACCAAGCTTACATGCTGGAAGACAAAGCAAACCCACATTTTCACTTACAGTCAGCTGACAGTCAGGAAACAAGCATGCCAAGGAACAGACAATAACAGCTGGAGGCCAGAAGGAGTTGTTAGCCCCCAAACACAGCTATAATCATATAACGGGGAGGCAAGCTCGCAGCAGAACGAGAAAAACCATCAATATTTTCTTGCCTGCTCACAGCATCCCAGGTTCTGCTTTCTTATAAAAGAGTGGGGCAAGCGCTAAGTTCCCAAGGGGGCACGAAAGGAAATCAGAGAATCCCCTTCCGAGCCAGCAGAGCCATTGCACAGATAAGCCATCTGTGTATAAGCCAGATGGTGAGGCGAGAATATGAATTATCTTCATGAAGCAAATGTAAGCCAGAAGGGGCCAACCCAGCATAGACTTGACATGTAGAAGGTCCCAGACTCATTCCCTGGCATAGTATAAGTAGGGCTGGGAAGGATGCCTCAGAGGCATACCTAGAGGGGCATCACAGCACTAAGTTACCACTAAGAGACCATGATCCTGACCGAGCAAATGGTATCAAGGTGACGCTGTGGCAGGTACAGTGGGATAATTGTTCCCCAGGCAAACCAGAATGTATCAAGAAGGTGCCAGGAAAACACCACCACCATCTTGTCTTGTCTTAATCTTGGCCGACTGGGCCAGGGCTAGGGGTTAATCTTGTCTTGGATTAAATCTTAATCTTGTCTTGGATTAAAGACAAGAAACAGTTTTGATGCAACAGGATCCAGCAAATTTAGCATTCTCAAATGCAAGAGAAAATTGAGACATGCCCCAAATGCTGAGGTGTTTCCAGATTACTTCACAGTTGTCTGTGAAGGCGAAAGGAAACGGAGTTGCAGGAGAGAAAGCCTCTGGAGTCTGAGAATGAAGGCACCACCCCCATTTTCCCCATTGCTCAGCTTTCCTGGGGAATAAAATGCTCAGGGCTTTGGCAAACGGCATAAGGCAGCATCTCCCAATACAAAAGGATCCTACTCTTGCAATCTGGCTTCTTTTAAAGTGGTTTTAGCTCAGCTTAGAAATGAGCAACTGAACTATTATTATACACAAACGAGCACATGCTGGGAGAGACGGCAAGCCTAACTGTGTGCCTATGTAGGAGTGCACAGTTTAATCAGGGGGAAAAGGCCAGCATGCCAGGAACACGGATTGAAGTCTGCGCACTGTTTGAATGATCCATATCTAGAATTCTGGCAACAAACAGCTGCCGCAGAGTGCTTTACGGCACTTTTGCAACACTCTAGGTCAATCTGTAATGCAGGCATAGGACTGTGCCGAAAAAATGGGTAACTAGGGGAATAGTCCCTCCTCTAAGTGAAATAGATATTTTTAAGCCCCATCAGAAACCACATAAAAAGAGGGCTATCCTCAGATCTTCTGTAAATTCATTCCATAGACGTGGTGTGACAATAGAGAAGGCCCTGCAACTTGGTGCCATTCCCTTAGGCTTAGAAGAAAGTTGCATCGTAACTAGGGCCATACTGATGATTTTAGGCATTGGGCAGGAGCAGTATCCCAGAGAGCAATCCTAACCTGGAGTTAGGCCGGCATACTTAGACCAGCAAAGTTTGGCTGGCACAAGGGACACCATAAAGTATGTTTGGACCACTTTTGGAGTCGGCCAGCACACAGACGTGTGCCATCCTCCCTGACTCTGAGAGGGGTCCAAATGCACTTTACTGTGGCCCTTGTGCCAGCCAAACTTTGCTGGTCTGACTGTGCCGGCCTAACTCCAAATTAGGATTGCGCCTCCAGTCTCTATCCTTTTGGGCAGTGTTTGGGGGGGGGATGATTCACTGGGCCTCCGTGTCACCGCTTGTGGGCCGACACTGCTGCCTGCATTGGCCCAGTGCCCGATGTTATGGCGCAGATGCACCTTACAGCATGCTTGCGACCATGGTCGGCTGACCCAAGCAGCATGCATCAGCCCAAGGGCACAATAGGATCACTCAGTTTATTAGCCCTCATCCAGCCCCCAGCAACATCTAGACACCCCTCCAGAACTCCTGGGAAACTGGTGGAGATACAGAGCGGGGCATTCTCAAAATGCACACTTGCAGACTGTGTTGAGCCTGGCTGTTTCCTAACAATAAAGAGAATTTGTGTGAGAATCATTTTGCATACCAGTATTTAACTGTCAATTTTTCAAGTTCAAAACTTCCCACACATTACATTTTGAGAAACGTCATTTCAACTTTACTGGACATTAAAGGTAAAGGCAGATTAATGGCTCCTTACCTGTGGAGAAATGAGAAATGTGGCCTCAGAGGAGGCTGCACCTTATTTTGTGTACCTTCAGAATTATTTCTATAGCTTATGATAGCTGAATAAAATCTGGTGCTGAAAAACGACGTTTGGCTGATATGAAACGAGACGTCTACCCAGAAGCAGATTTTTTATATAATGGACCTTACATCACATGTAAAAAAAATTTTCCAAGCCGTGAGCCCTATAACATATGCACAAAGCTCTGATTAGATAAGGTGGGTGACCATACCAAATCTGTGCCCCCATACTGGAACTTAATCAGTCCTCCAACAACCCCAATTCCCATCAAGCCTTTTAGAGAGCTCTTTGCATCATTCTTTAATCCCAGGTATCTCAGAAGCCTGCTTCATCACACACTGTCATCAATGTCATGACAGCCAATCAACAGGTGTCCTGTGGTTTTCCTCCTTCACAGAGGAAATTAAGATCTTAGGAGGGCACATAGAAACTTGTTCTAAACTTCCTGGGTTTCATGAACAAAAGCTAGAAAATTGCAGCACTGCCTTCACTTGTGGCTACCCCAAAGGGGAAAGAAGGCCTACAATATCTGACCACATAACTTAGAACTAAAAGAGGTGTGTGGAAAAAGAAGCATGATTTCTAAACTGCCAGAACAGTACCTTGGGGGACGAGGGATCTTTGCTGGTGTCTACGAAACCATGTCAAATTGCCAGGCCTTTTAGCCCAGAGCTACAAAACTGCAGGATCATTCTCATTGGAGTAGCAGCACAAAGCAAGGTTCAGTCCCTGGACCAGTCAGACAAGCAACTTAGGGCACAATCCTGGCCCTGCATTAGGCCAGCAGAAGTCCCTTGCGCTGGCCTAAGAGTGTTGCCCCACTCTGGGAGGTGGTCGGGCTATAGCGTAAGCAGTCGCACTGGCCCATGGAAGCCAAATCTGGCCTCTGCAACAGCCTGATGAGTGGGGGCTGGCCTAGGGAGGCTGGAATGGGGGGGGGTTGAGGAGGATGGGAGAGAGGGGAGGGAAGGCGGAATGGGGCATGGGGAGGAGGGGGAGGGCAGCCCTATGGGCAGGTCGGCTTGGGGATGGAGCCAGGAACCAGCACTTCAGTGGGATCCTAACCCCTAGCCCTGGCCAAGTGGGCCCTATATGGGCCGCTCAGATTTATGCCAGCAATTTTGCTAGCACAGATCCAAGTAGTCTCATACTTGGCTGAGGGGTGGCTGAGGCTTTACTCGGAGTAAGGGGAAAATATCCCCTTACCTCCAGGTGACCTCCAGCTGCCTCCTAACCCACACTGGATACAGCGCAGGCTGGATACTGCAGGTAAGGATTGGGCTGTTAAACTCTCAAAATTCTCCAAGCAGCGCACTTCGAATGAGGAGGAATGTATTTCCTGTCGCTAAAGATGTCATGGGAAGGAACTAATTAATAGATGCCTGTGACATTCAGGCATTCATATAAACAACTCTCAAATCTATGATGAGGGAGGAAGGACCACATTTTTGCACCAAAAAATAATAATATTGTAGTCAAAATCCTTTCGGAAAATATGACTTAGGTTTCCCTGCAATGAATGTACCCATTGGAGGAAAAATAGCGGCTGGCTACAAATGTCCCCTTTCCTCATTGCCCATGCTGGATACAGTGGGGGCCATCTCTGCATTGCTGCATTGCTGCATGAACACTTTGGAGAAGCAGAGATTGCGCTGGGCTGCAGTACAAAGTTGGGGCTGGGTTGGCCAGCACTACTGGTGATAGGAAACAACAGCCGAGCTGATAGCGCACTAGTACGTAGGCATACCTCAATGCCATGCGCCAAAGGACTCAGCTGTGATGCTTTCTGTACAAACAGTAAGCACCTCTTCCTTTGCTTCCCTTTTTTCAAATAACTCAATGTAGTGGGGAAAAACAACAGACACAATATTTGGCAATCACATTAATGAGAATTTAATTAGTTTGGTAATGTTTAAAACATACCCTTTTTAGTTTCAATGACATTGTCAAATGCCTAGGGAAAACAATAGAGACTAGGAACATATTTGTTGTAGCCTAATTATGAAAAACAATCAACACACTGACTCAGAGATACAACAATTAAGATACTTGTAACAGTTGCTACCATTCAGGTTGTCAGTCTTTGACATGCTCAGTCGTTGCGTGATTGGGGGGTGTTATGTGGTGGCAAACAAAGATGCTGTAGATGTAGCATTTGGATGGTGCCAATCTTGTTCTAACATAGCACGTTCCCAAGTGATTCGCATATGGTACCTCAAGGATCCCCACAAGAAATCTATGGTAAGTCAGAAGCATGGTCTACACTGCAGACAGACAAGAGACAGCCCACACCACAGCCATTAGAAGTGAATACGTAGCTGAGTTCAGATTTGAAGAAATGGACCTAAAACTCACCATATTTCATCAGATGCTGTCTTGGGGTTTTCGCAAAAACTGGAAGTACTTTTTTTTTTGCTCTAACAGCCATTCTGAGACCAATTGAGGCGACGGGAGGATCACACAGCCTCGGCAGGCCTCAGAAAGCCCTCCAGTAGGGTTCAGGGTGGGAGTGTGGGCTAAATCCATGAATTTAATCACCTGCAGATTTTTAAAAAAAAAACTACAAGGGTTCCAGGAACAGAACCCTCATGCATACAAAGACTCCATCTGCATTTTGCTGTCCTGCCTAATGTATGTTGACTTGTCATGGAATGTATGAATATGTAGCAGGCATATCCTGGAATGCAAGCAAGCAAACAGTATTTATATACCGCTTTTCAACAAAAAGTTCACAAAGCGGTTTACAGGCAAAATAAATAAATAAATAAATAATATAAAAAATATAAACAACAACAAAAAAGTTAAATGGCTCCCTATCCCAAAAGGGCTCACAATCTAAAAAAAAAAAAAAAATGCAGAACACCAGCAGCAGTAGCCACTAGAAAAGACATTGTGCTGGGCTGAAGAGGGACAGTCACTCTCCCCCTGCTAAATATAAGAGGACACCACTTGAAAAAGTGCCTCTGGCCCAGTTAGCAGGGAATGAACACACACCTATGAATGACAACGGTGTTTAAGAACAGCCCTGCTGGATCAGGCCAAAGGTCCATCTAGTCCAGTATTCCGCTCCCAAGAGTGGTCTACCAACTGCCTCTGGGAAGCCTACCAGCAGGAGTGAAAGGAATTCTTCTCTCTTGCCACTGGCCACCTTCCAATCCTCTGGCATTGAGGCTGACAAGCTGCATATTTTTGTTAGATCAGCAATTTCACATCTGAGTGCCTTAAGAACCCTTGGATGGATCCCATCTGGACCCCGTGACACGTACATTTTTAATTACGCAATATACTCTACAATCTTGTCTCTTGTCGCTTTTACTTTACTCCGTTCTCTGTCCAGACTCGAGGCGCACCTGACATAACAGGTAAGCACGGTCAGAGGTGGAGGAGGATGGGGAGGGAATGGAACAAGGCCAGGGAGGGCGGATTGGGACCAGGAAGAGGTGGAATTAATTGCGCCTGCGCACACCGTATCCTATCCCTGGGCCTGATCCCCCAACATGGATCAACGTGGACTTGACAGGTCTGGTTGCCCAATCGACAGGCTCAGTAGGTAGGCTAATAAGAGGATGAGGTACAGGGAGAAAGACCCTGCATCCACAAAGGCTCATGGCTAGCCAATAAAGTATTTCAAAGCAAAGGCTGCTGCAGGAGTATGTCCAAGCAGCTTTTGGACTGCTGAACTTGCACAAGAGCATCTGGGCAGTAGAAGTGTCCAAAAATAAGAAAAAAATGGGCAAAAATGGGGGGGGACAGGGCATTCATCAAACCTACTTAGGGTAGAGGTAGACATTCTTGTTGAGCTTCTGTTATTGTGTTTTTGAATAACCTCCAAGCAGTTTGGAGAGATTTGGCTCTTGACTTTCAGTTTCCTTTGTTTCTCTCATTTTTGAGAAACCCAATCTTTGGAAGTCACATGTCTGTGTTGAATTTCCTTGGAAAGTTTCTGGTTACATACAGTATATATTGAACTGAACAGCACTACAATCACTGTCCCTTATCATTCAACAACACTTACATTGTGCACTAGGTCCTTGGTGCCACATAGGGTTAAGTCTACGGTGACCACTCCTCTGGTCTTTTCCAAAGCCTAGGGCTCAACAGAGCAGTCACTTAGCCTACCTAGAAATGTTCTCTCTTTCTCACAAATTCTGAATGACTACGGTTTTGTTTAGCTCCTGTACCACTGTCAATTCTACAACATGGCTCTACTCCAAGTACTGACTTCAAAAAGCCAGAGGAGGAACAATTATCACAAAACTTTTATATATGGATGACATAGAATTCTGTGCTAAGGACAACTAGAGTTGACAGCGGCAAAAATTTCAGTGAAGATATTAAACTGTCATCTGGTCTTGGAAAAATGTGCAACTCCCCACACAGTTAAATGTGTAAAAGTAACAATCCTCCATAAAAGGGACACCGGCTAACATTAATGAGTTCCGTACGCTTGGTAGTAATTCTATAAGGACCTATAAATCAGAGCCCCCAGACAGCCCATTTAAGTGGAAAATCTACTTAAAATCACCGCAGAGGGCTGATTTGGGCTATACTTATCCGACTGGCTCTCTCATGAACAACTGAGGATGTGAACGTGCATGTCCTGGCCTAGCCCCCTTCCTGTCTGTTGGAAAGTAGGTGCAAAGTAGGTGCAACAGTATCTGCAAGACAGTAGGGGGCAGTGTATTGTCCAAGAGACGCATGTCTCAGAGACTACCTGCCCTAACCCTTTACTCAGAGGTGTCCCAAAGGTGCATTGCACACAGTGCAGCGCTCACCTTGTGAAGCTCAGCATTCTGGAAGTTTGGGGGGTGACATAATGATGTCATCACGTCAGCCCCAACCTCCTGCCCTATCACATTGCTTTTAATGCGGTGGGCCCACTTCCAGACCGTCTCCATTCAGCACTCCAGGTGTAGTCACTTCAGGTTTTCACTGGTGAACAGAGAAAGCACAATTGTTGCAAGAGGGGCAAAGATTGCCAAGTGGCGGTCATGTCACCTTCCCCTGTTGAGGCTCACATCTGATATGGCCTGTGCCAGTAACATCCCTGTAGTGATGACACTGTCTTTACTTTGTCCTCCTTGACCTTTGGGGGTGCGTCTCTACTTGGCTTCCTTCCCCGACTTCTCCTGATCCTCCAAGCATGCAGACATCTGTCCATGAGTTCATACCAGCCACATGCAGTCTACCAAGTCACGTGGTCTCCCACACCCAGCCAAAGGGATCAACTCTAGGATTCCCTGTTCCAAAGTCTAGAACCTGTGTTATCAACAGCTATGCACATGAGTCCGAATTCTAAGTAAAGTATTTCTCTTTGAAGCTTTTTACCTCTGCCCCTGGTTTTATTGTCAGCAGCAAACTAGAAGGGATTGGTGGGTAGGGTGACCAGATACAAACTAGGACAGAGTGTCTATAACCATTGCATAGAAGAGGGAATTTGGGCATCATGGAAGGGTTTCAAAAGCTGCACCTGCCCAAATCCCCTCTTCTATGCAATGGTTAAAAGGATAGGCACTCTGACCCAGTCTGTATCTGGTAACCTTACTGGTGGGGAGCAGTCAGAAAAAGGGTCTTCCACCAAATGGCTCTGCTTGGTTCGGCCTTTTCCCAACAGGGTCTGGGCCCAGGAGTCCAGTGCACCCCCCCCCCGTCCGACTGAAATGCGGAAGTGTGTGTTTGTTTCCCTTTCAAACTCAAATATCCTAGCCATATCCTATGCACATCCCATATAGTCAATGGAGCTTACTCCCAAGTAAGTGCAAGATACAATGACAGCTTGAGGGCCCAATCCTATCCAACTTTCTAATGCTGATGCAACTGTGCCAATGGGCTGTGCGCTGCCTCCTACAGTAAGGGTGAAATTCTCAAGGTAAGGAAATGCTTATTCTCTTTCCTCGCAGCTGCACTGTCAGTCAGTCAGTCAGTCAGTCAGTCAGTCAACAGGTACTTATATACCGCTTTTCAACACGAAGTTCACAAAGCGGTTTACAGGCAAATGGTAATAATAAAGTTAAATGGCTCCCTGTCCCAAAAGGGCTCACAATCTTTAAAAAAAAAAAAAAAAAGGCAGCCCGCCAGCAACAGCCACTAGAAGACTGTGCAGGGGTGAAGAGGGACAATTACTCTCCCCCTGCTAAATATAAGAGGAACACCACTGGAAAAAGTGCCTCTTGCCCAGTTAGCAGGGTTAGCATTGTGGCTGCATCAGTGCTTGAAAGGTGGATAGGATTGGGCCCTGAAGCACAATCCCGGGCATGCTTACTCAAAAGTGTCCTATTGTCTCCTAATTTATTTTTTCATATTTTTTTTATTTTTTAATGTTTTATACCATCCTTCCTCCAAGGAGCTGGGCTTACTTTCAGGAAAGAGTGCATAGGATTGCAGCTTGACACTTCTCAAGAACCATGGCACATGGAACTAACTCGAGAGGTGTGAGCCTAGCCTCCCTCCTACGTTTGTTGTGATGGTAGAAAGGGAGGAAAAAGCGATGTACATCACCCTGAACTCATGGAGGAAAGGTGGCATAAAAATGTGAAAAAGAAAATTAATAATAATCCAGTACCAGTTACCAAGGCTGGATTCCCGTTCCTTTGAGCAATGGAAATATCAAAATGCAAATTGGAGGAACAGGGAGCAACAGGTGCTCTTGATTGGAATGAACCAAGCAGCAGAGAGCCACAAATTTTGCAAAGGAAGAAATCTGATGCAAAGGCTGGAAATATTATTGCAAAAAGCCCTTAGCAATTCAGAGCTTGTGCATGTCACACCTGCCAAGACTGCAGAAGAAATGGTGCTGGGCCTAAATGAAGTTTCGTTGGTGCTTTAAAAAAAAAAAAAGACTGGCTTAAGAAATCAAATTAACCTGATTAACGATCTCTGCAATCTTAGAATAAAAGGGGATTGTTCAGCCAAACTGACTATGATTATGGGAAACGTAGCTTTGACTGGTTTTGTGCTCAATCTAAAGACTGGATTTTTTACTAGGATCATTATCTGAATAGAAGAATTTGGTCTATTTATATGTGTAAAGTCTACCAGAAAAAAAAATTGCCATTATAGAAAAACCCTTGCAGCTTTTCAAACAGAATGTACAGAGAATCACAGCTTTCCAGTCCTGTGGATCAAATAACATGATTAAGAACAGAGGTAGATTTGCAACTCCTCATTACAAAGAGAATTGAAAGGAAGTAATGTGCTTCTCATGTGGAAATAAAAGCCATATCAGCAAGGAGTGTAACAAAAGAACCCACCCCTAAACCACAGGTAGTGCTCCCCTGACTAAGCAACAAAGAAGGGGAGGTCAGAACCCACATCATATTACAGGCAGAAATCAGAATGGTAGAGAGCACAGCTTCAAACTAAGACATCAATGTGAAGCTTAATGGTGCCAGTTCAGCAAATGGAACCTGGATTGTGGATTCAGGCTGTACCAGTCATTCCACAGCACCAAAACTTCTTTCTGAGGAGCTGGATACAAATGCCAGTGGAACGGTTTTTGTGGCAAAGGAGGCTAGGGTGGAAGTTCATTGCAGAGGGCATAGAAAACTGAGGTGCAATTAATGGGGCCAGTGCATTAATGTCACAGCTTGATCCTGTGGCACTCAATAGATTTCTCCCATGGGCACCTATCACAGGCGACTTAGAGATGCCCAGTAACACCCCCAGACCATGAACTAGACCAGGGGTCGGGAACCTTTTTGGCTGAGAGAGCCATGAAAGCCACATATTTTAAAATGTATTTCCATAAGAGTCATATAATATTTTTTAACACTGAATACAACTAAATGCGTTCATTTTTAAGTAAGACCAACAATTTTAGAGTATATTAAATCTCTGAATTTATTATTTTTAATAACATTGTTATACTGAAGCTAACCAATAATAAATAAAATACTTCTCACCATTAATGCAACTTCTGGTGCTGCATGGTTTTGCTGATGGCTTTGTAGTCTGGTTGATACGTCAGTGCAATGAGTGGGCGGAGCCAGAAAAAAATGGCCACCGGGGTAAAAAAAATGCAAAAAAGGGGTAAAAAAAATGCAAAAAAAAAAAATATGCCTGTAGCTGCCTGTAGCTACGAGAGCCAGATGCAATCCTCAAAAGAGCCACATATGGCTCCCGAGCCGTAGGTTCCCTACCCCTGAACCAGACTGTGTGGGCCATGCACCAGCAGCTCAGGCTAGCATTGGGCAGCAGATCACTTTGGGCCATCTTTGGGCATCTCGGAGTGACCTCATAATCCAAGGCTCAGTTAAGAGGTAGAAATATTTGAAGAGCCGGCTTCCCATATAATACCTTCTCCTTAATATACACGTATGATTTCTGCATATTTTGAGGACCACTTGAATTAGAGATAAGGGTAGGTCAAAGCAGCAATGCTTTTCCCTGGTTACTGAATTTTTAATTGCAGGCTCTCATTGGTGTCTGTTGTAGGCTTTGATCTCCCTTACTCAGAAAGCCTTCAAAACCCTATAAAAGGGAACAGCCCCTCCTGTGGGGACTGAGAGGAAGAGAATGTGAGCAGGCAAGTGTTGGTGCATGTGTGATCACTTCAATCACCTTTCCTCTCCCTTGGACCCAAATTACTCTCTAGCTTCAAGAACAGTTAACATCCCCTTCCAGTTCAGTGTTACTGTATCTTTGCCAGGACCACCTTGGTTTTTTTTTTTCCCCCCCTGGGAGAAGTTTGATTGGTACGTTAAACAATAATATTTTGCTTCTTTCATTTATAATTGTATGCTATTTCTTTTATTATCCAATATGATTGCTTTGAAACCTATTAAGAGCACAATCCTAACCTGGAGTTAGGCCGGCACAGTTAGGTCAGCAAAGTCTGGCTGGCACAAGGGACACCATAAAGCGGACTGGACCACTCTCGGAGTCAGGAAGGATGGCACACGTCTGTGTGCTGGCCTCTCTGACTCTGAGGGTGGTCCAAACTTTATGGTGTGCCAGCCAAACTTTGCTGGCCTAACTGTGCTGGCCTAACTCCAGGTTAGGATTGCGCTCTAATTTTTCTCAATAAAATCATTGTTTGTAATAGAGCGGACTGATTCATTTTCTATTCTCCTTCTGTTCTTATGGCAACAGTTTCTGGGAGTGTGCGTCATGAACAACAAATACAAAATCCCTAGATGTGCATATTTGGGGGGGGCACATTGGAGACGCAATGCATGTGTCTCCAAACATGTAACACAATGCAGGGTGCTACTGCAATTTGCTATCTCAGGAGCTGTACCTTCTACATCCTATCCTTACAAGTATAGCCAGAGACCTCTGGATCTCATTTTCCCATCACACACAGAGACTTGCTGTCTTCTGTGTTGGGGGACAAATGCAACACAAAACATAGTTTCCTTCCAATTGCACACACCACTGAGAAAACGCAGGGTTAAATGGACAAGGAAGTCATGGAATAAGAGACAGAGATGGAGAAGGGGAAGATGAGAGCCAAAAACATCCTTCAAGAGAGAAGAGAAAGATGGCAGCGATAAAAGAGAGAGGCTTAATGGCCTGAGATATCCAGACAGCATAAAAAATAGATAAGAATGAAGAGGAAGGTGCCTGGACAGAGAGATAAAATGGATGGAGAGATTCTTTTCGGAGGATAACAAATCAACAGAGATTTGGAGAGAAAGTGCCACACAGCTTGTGACCTCTTTCACTGTGGGGGTGGGATGCTTTCCCTCACCAAGACAGAGGGGTCTTTTTTCCTTTCATTAGGCACACAGTGTGTTTCTCTCAATCAATAAATCAAAGCACTAATGAATCAGAGTTTTCTGACATTTTAGGAAACTAGTTGATTTATTAATCAAAGTTGGAGGAGGTTAAATCCTGGCATATTATACACAGAGGCTTAGAATTTTTTCTGCAGAAAAAATGCATGGTGTAGGCTTATTCTCATCAGATGCACAGCACAATTCAACACTGCACATTGTTACGTCATTAGCGCTGACGTGGCAGTGCAAAGCGACACCTCTGCCTCAGCGCTAAAGCTCTCAGGCCGACACTACAAGTAGTTAAACCTAAGGTTCTTTTCTGCTATCAAAACTGAGTTCTCTCTCAGTTGATTTTCGCCCTGCCCTTTCCATTCTCTGCCCCACCTCCCCATATCTCCACCCAGTTGAGTCCGTCCTCTTTATATGTAACCTCACTATCTGTGAATTTGCTTATCTGTGTGGGGCAGAATTGCTTCTTTGGCACTTCCTGCTGCACTCTGCTGGCTTCCTGAGGGTCTCTGCTGTTCTGATGGCAGATAAGGTACCGCTTGCACCTAACCCCATGGATCCCATAGGATCAGTGGTTTGTTATCTGCAAATTCACTATCAGTGAGGATTTCCAGGAACCTAACCCTAGCGGATAATGAGGACTGACTGTATAACCCAAAGAAGACTACCTGTTTTCTTATCAAATATTATTTATCCATACTGTCACTTCATAAACTTCTGTCATTTTTCCAGAATCTTCTGCTTCCAATAATGTGAGCCAACGTGGTGAGGCATATTCATAAGTTGACTAGCTACTGTAGTTAATTGGATATTTTTGAAAAGCAGAGACAGACAAGGCTGGTTAAATGTGTCACAGAATCCCACACCACTGTTCTGTGGCATTCCAGTAAGTGTGCCTCTCTCAGTTCCCCACTGCGTTTTTTGGCAGGGTTCTTCCAACACCTCTTAGCACCTCTGGGTAGCACTGTGCCCTGGAAGCTGCTAGAGTGGAGTCCTCATTCATCTCAGTCCTGCCTTCATAACTTTCAAACTTCATAACTCCAAACTTCATAACTTTATTGCTTCCAATCCTGGCACAAAGCTCCGGAGCATTGCAAGCCTATATATGTCACGGTGATTTTAACAAGATTTCTCAGGTACAGGAGGAGGCTTTCAACATTAATCTAGAAAATAAGTGTTATGACCATGTGAGCCTAAACATTCATTTCCGTCTCCTCAAATTGGGAAGAAAATCTGGAACTGAAAATAGGGCTGCTGGGTGACCTTCAGTAGGTTCAAACACGAAGACAAAATATATTGATGGCGTTCCTTGCAAAAGTTAGTCATGATTAACAGTACGATCCTGTTCCCCAGGTATACCCGCTGGGCAGAGGCAAGGTTCCATCTAAGCTTCCTTGTGCTGGTGAAGGCCCAAGACAAGGTAATGCAGGAAGTTTACATTGACATAGCATTGAGGTGTGCCAGTGGTGTCTACTGCCACCCAGGGGCAGAGCTAAAGAAGTGCAAGGGGGTGTAGTTGCACCGGGCAACAAGCCGAGCTTGACACTAGTGGCCAAAATGGAGAAAACCTTGGCATGTATGAATAATACCATTGTGTTGGATGTTGGATGTCATTGGAAAGGTGATTTAATGCAGAATGCAATGAAACAAACCAGAGTGTAATATCTTCACTCTATTAAATGTTATGGCCAAAAAACCCCTGAAAACATCACTTCCTGTTGTGACATCATTTCCAGGGCATCATTTTGCCCTTAGCACTGTGCTCCACTTTCATTAGCTATGCCACTGCTGCCATCAGAACCCTTACACTGATGTGACTACCAGTAGTACAGGAGGGGGCAAGTCTGGAGCATAGTGGGGGAGAAGTGGAACTTAACAGGAATTCTATGCTCACTTAGGGGTCTGTTCTTCCCCCTCAAACGGCATAGTGTTTGGAGGAGAGGTTGTGAAAGATAATAATACAATCAAGAGAGCCCTAAACCATTTCCCCACTCTCTTCCTCTCCATAGTCACTGTGGAGGACAGAAGTCCAACTTTGTAGCAAGCCATGGCAAACCACCAGGGAAAAAAAGCACAAGCCGGGAAGCACAGAGCACGTCTGCCAAGTTCTATAGCATGCAAGTGGTTAGATCACTTTACTCCCTGTGATTAGAAAGGCATAAGTAGGGACTTGGTGGTGGGAACTTTGGTGAACTTTATGCAGACAGCCACAAAAAGGAGATGCAGGTCCAAGGAGCAGCACTTGCCTTTTGAGAGCCCTTACAGGGCCCCTGCCTCAGAACTCCAGGTGCTGGTACCCACCAAGAACCCCGACTCTGCAACTGCAACTGGGGCTGCAGGGACAAGGCACCCCATAAGGAGAGCAATGCAGACCACGCTTCTACATGGAGCATCTCTTCTACCTGCCCTCCTAAGCCCACACCCAAGTACAGAGATGACTGAAGCACTTAAGTACCCATAGCCATAGAGCATCTCCACTCTAGCAACTAGGCATAAATATGCACTAGGGCAGTGTTGTTCAAACTGTGGGTTGGGACCCACTTGGTGGGTCGCGCCAGGATGTCAGGTGGGTCGCAGAAAGCTGGGAGCAGCCATCTTGGAAACTGCAGACCTTACTCTTGTTATATTCCTTTCGTGAGTGTTAACAGTTTGAATTTTCACGTGCGGGTTTTCTTCTTAATTTTGCTTTAAAGTTCAGTGTTTTTACATGTTTTTGTTGTAATCTTGCTTTCTGTCCATGATGTTTTATGGTTGTTCAATTGCTGCAGCCCAAGATTGCCAATTTGCATTTCAGGAGTGTCATTTTATTATGTTACAATGACAGCACTTCCTGCTTGATGATGTCACTTCCTGCCACAGCATCACTTCCAGGTTAATGGCATCACTTCCGGCGGGTTCTGACACAAGTGCTATTCTAAAAAGTGGGTCCCAGTCTACAAAGTTTGAATTCCACTGCACTAGGGGTATAAAGAAGTGGCAGAAATGTCCCATATGTAAAGGACACAGTATGTGCATGCAGGTTTCAATAAAGGGCCTTTTCCTCTCATCAAATACCATTCCTGATCATGCACTGGCCAGGGGAATGACGAGCACAAGCATCACGGTTAGGGTGTCCCAGCCAGAGGCGGATCTAAGGGGGGCAAACCTGTAAGTTTTGCAAGAAGCCTTACCTTGCAGTGGAAAACACTCCTCTCCTGCACTGTTCTAGCCAATCCTCACAGGGAACAGCAACATCTTGGCGTTGCTTACTGGCTACAGCAGCAAGGGAGAGGAGGGGTTTACATGACAGGGTAAGGCTTCTTGCAAAACTTACAGATTTGCCCCCCCCTTAGATCCGCCTCTGGTCCCAGTGTACCCTTTCTATTGCCACTGGTAGCCAAACACTCTTGGTACATTTTTCCTGGAAGGATACGAGGCAGGGCCCAGGGAGGAGAACAAACACAAAGTGAAGGCAACGTTCCAGTGCAAACTCCCTGCAGTTCATTGTTGTATTGACTCCACCAAACTGGAGGCTGCCCAAAGGGAGACAGTAGGGGGAATGTAGCAAAGCTGAGCCACCGGCAGCCATCGCAGTGGACCTCCATCCAGGGAATGTGCTGGCGGGGTGTCAGGCCAGGGGATGGAGCCAAGACTCAGTATTGAGAAGCCAAGCCAAAGAACCAGGCCAGGAGTCAACAATGAGGCACAAAGCGAGGAGCTGGTGCTGAGGAAGGCAGTGCGTAGCACAGCCAAGAGACGGTGCCAAGAAAAAGGCTGGGAGGCAGCAGAGCCGGAAGACCGTTGTTGCCCAGGCAAAGTCCCAGCCCAAGCCAAAAGGGAACCATGCCCACTGTGGGTGGCTGGGGCCAGTCCTGAGCCACAAACATGCCAGCTGCAAAGAGAGGTCCGAAAGAGGTCCGAAGCTGCAGTTCTGGTCCCCCACCACATGAGTCAGCCACACACAGAACCGAGAACCTAGTGCTCCTGACACCACGGAGAAGGTGGGGAAGATTTGGCTGAGGGATGAGGAAAGCAAGAGCACTTGGTGGTAGAATTAGTACTGAATTGACCCCCTGCCCCGACTTTGACATCTTACTTACAGGTTGGAAAACTGAATCAGGTGTGTGTCTGGAAATGGATTACCCCCCACCCCAGCCAGCCGGCAATGTCAGTTTGGGCCAAAAATGAGACACACCTGCCCTGATGATGCTGGTGGACAGGGAATCAAGTGCTGCCCTGTCCCTGTCTGTGTCACTCCCTGCTAGGCCAGAAGTTGCCACCGCTGAGATTCTTACATTTCTGAGAAGTAGGGGTCTACTTAGGACCACCTCACAAGTTTGTGGTGGAGCTGAAACTTGAACCCAGAGTTTCTCTGCACATACCTTGTTATCTTGTTAACCATCGTAGCAATCTCCAGACATTCTAAAACTGGCTTTAGTGGACCTAAGTATTGTGGGTAAAACAAAAATGGGTATAGCCCTGCCACCGCTGATTAGGGTCCAATGCTAGAATGAGAGAGTGGAACTGAACCAAGGACCAGGGGTGTAGCTAAAGAAGTGCCGGAGGGGTGCAATTGCACCAGTCAACAAGCTTTAGGGGGGCAACAAGCTGAACTTGACACTAGTGGCCAAAATTGTAAGAACCTTGGTATGTGTGAATAATACCATCATGTTATATACCATTTGATGCTGAAAATGCAGAATGCAATGAAACAAATTGGAGTGTAATATCTTCATTCTATCAAAAGTCATAGTGAAAAAACAAGAAAATGAAAATACAACTGTGAGGACACTTCCTGTTGTGATGCCACTTCCGGGCCATTACTTTGCCCTCTGCACTGGGCTACATTTTCATTAGCTACTCCAGTGCCAGGGACACTCTGTCTGGCTCTTAACTGTGTAAACAAACAAGTCTCCCTGAGTTGGTTAGGACTGCACCCCTAGTCTCTGCGCAGAGCCAGCCACTCCCGTGGCCCCCCTTTCCAGGGCTCTGCTGCCCCGAGCTCTTCTCAGTACAATAACTCAACCACAGCATGTGTGCAGCTTGTTTTAAACTGTTGCCCTAATCCAAGGGAAACTTCCCTTTCCAAAACCTCATGCAGACCGTTAGAGCAGGGGTCAGGGAACTTTTTTACCTTTTATCCCAAAATATATTTAGATATGCCAACGTTACCCACCCACCCTCCACCCCCGCCAGAACAAAAGAAAAAAAAATACATATTGGAACCCATTGCTTTTTATTTGATTAATGAGCTTAATTAATGCTATGTAAATATGAAGTTGTAAAGGGTTTGGGAGAGTTAGGAAAGTTCTTTAAATATTTTTTAATCTTACTCTTATTGTAAATATCTAACCTGCTTAGTTAGATTTGATTTTGTCATATGGGGTATTAAAATATTCTTGCTTGATGACATCACTTCCTTTGGGCCCTGGTAATAAAAAGTTTGAGAGCCATTGTACTGGATTAAAGAAAAACACTTTTAAGGTCGGAAAGTAAGATAAAGGGGCAGCCTCCAAAGACTTATTTCAGAATTTAAAAGATTTGTTTGCAACTCTGGATCAAACCAAAAAATGATAGCAGTAGCCATTTTTTTATGTAGATATCTGTTTCATGCACTTGTCAAACAGGGAATACCTCATTTTTACATCACAAGGAGTGTGCATGTGGGTAAGGAGATTCAGCTCGCCTCATACAAACATCTCTTAATGTAAAAAATCAGATCCTCTCCACTTTAAATATTAACAGGATGAATGGGAGCAAAACAAATACATCTGTTGCCCGATTAGTTTGACCCCCCCTCCCCTCCCCACTTCACAGAAACATAGCTGTGGAGAAGGCAAGGGCCATTCCTAATGTGTGCTAATACAAAGGGGGCTATGCAACTTAGCAGCAGAGTATCTGCTTTTCCATTCTGGAGAAGGCAAATAGTACTAATACAGAAATGCAGCAAGCGTTCCTACATTTTGTCTCCTGCAGCTCAGTTTCCCTCTCGCCTTGCCTCATGCTGTATGCTTGCCTGGCGCACCTCTTTTTATTGTCTTGTGCACGAGCACGTGCCCCACACACCCCATGACACGCTGAGCCCCAGTCCGGATCAGAGGATCGTTGCATCGGGCTACAAGTTGAGGGGGAGGAGGACACTCTGGTGTTGGCTGCAGAGCAGTCTGGGGCACATTTTGCAGGACAGCGAAAGTGGGTGGAGCAAAACAAACAAAACAGAGCCAGCCAGCCAGTGACGGAACCGGAACGGGGGTAATGGATGGTC
>JAJKFI010000060.1:1440869-1495966 GCA_029204185.1 Lerista edwardsae
ATGGATAGCTGAAATTGTGGATACTGAATCAGTGGATACTGGGGCACACCTATAACTGCCCAAGGCCTCATGGTGCAATCCTAACCAACTTTCCAGCACCAACGTAAGGGCAATGCAGCTCTGAGATAAGGGAACAAACATTGTCTTACCTTGAGGAGGCCACCGTGATTGCCCCCCAACTGCAGGATGCAGCACATGCCCCATTGGTACAGCTATGTCAGTGCTGGAAAGTTGGTTAGGACTGCGCCCCAAAATACCTATTTCCTCTCTGTTGCCCAATTAGTGTACAATTTACCTCCATCTCTGATGCATGGACTGGATATCACACTATTGCCTTTGAACCAGAGGCTGATGTAGTGAAGGCATGCTTTGAATTGATTGTCTGAATAAAGTCTTCAGGAGAGAAAAAAAATACAGAAAAAAATCTCCAAAAGGAAAGAAAACCATTTAACAAAATTAGGAACAGAAACACTGAAAGAACATTAATGTGTCTGCTAGACTCTCAGAGATCAGCAGGGGCAATCGAGATAGATAGGAATATTGAAGGCAAGCTACACAGCCTTGTTATAGCAGCTTTCACTATGGAGAATAATAAACTTTTAGCATCCTTGGATACTGGTTCATTGTCGAGGTTTGAACTCTCGTATTATTACTGCACAAGAAAAAACGGTCACAGTCACCCTAACCTTGAAATAAAATTCTGAATTGCTGGCTTCTCCTGCAAACATGGTCAAGTACACCAATTTGTCTTAATGATCTCCAAGGCAGCTAAAGAGCCAGTGGGAGTCAACTACCCAAAACCCATTATATTAGGAATTAACAATGCTGTGTACATTCATTAGGATTCTCTGAACATTTCAGCTTAACTTAACCAACTACCCCAATGAAAAAAAAAATAAGCATTCAGCATTGATTTCTTTATTGTTATGGTGTGATTCTTGGGCATCTTGGTTTATTTATGCTGCTTGATTGTTCAGATTTTGCTCTTTATAGTTACAAGATAGTCCCATGATGATGCATGATCTTTATCATTTTCCAATCCCAATCAGTTTTTTTTATTACAGAAAGTGATTAATACCATTGGAGTTTGCAAACAGTAGACAAATTTGCGTGATGACCATCTGTCCTTTGGCACAACAAGGACTGAATGCACACACACGTTCCCCTCCCTGGCACACCATTCTCACACACACACACACACACACACACACACACACACACACACACACACCCATAATCATGGAGGGGGCAGAACATCCAAATTGTGCCTAATTGTACAGCTGAAATTTATATTTCAATCTCATGGTTAGGTGTGATTCTGATGTTCTCTGCCCCATTGAAACATACAGTGGTGAGACGGTATGCTGGGGTGGGTGGGTGGGTGCATACATGCAGATGCTCCTCACTGAGCACTGGACTGGCAGTCAAGCAGTGATTATTCAAACTGGCTCCTGAACCTAAGCAGGAGAATCTGTGGTCTTGTTTCTGGATGGGAGACAGAGAGCGCAATCCTAACCTGGAGTTAGACCAGCACAGTTAGGCCAGCAAAGATTGGCCGGCACAAGGGCCACCGTAAAGCGTTTTTGGACTACTCTCAGAGTCAGGGAGGATGGCTCATGTCTGTGTGCTGGCCGCTCTAACTCCAAGAGTGGTCCAAACATACTTTACAGTGCCCCTTGTGCTGGTCAAACTTGGCTAGCTAACTGTGCCGGCCTAACTCCAGTTTAGGATTGTGCTCAGAATGTCAGGCTGTGACAAGCTGCAGTACCTGTTGTGTCAGAATGGAGTCACTGTGGAGCAGATTGGCCTGTGTGGGAATGTGTGAGAGGGCCAGCCAGCAAAAGAACCAAGTAAGACCTTGAGGACCTGTCCAGGCTTGACTTACAATTGCCTGCTGAAGCTCAATGACATGCAGCCATGAGAGAACCACACCGCGAAGGCTACATCTGGGACTGAGGATATAATAGGGCGCATCACAGAATACTGCACATTTGTAAAAGCCACATTGGAAAATTTAGAGTGAGCCTGCCTTAGGCATTTATTTCAGGATGGGAAAGGCAAGATATAAATTCTTCAAATAAATAAACAAATAAAAGAGGCGGAAATGTCAAAGGTCGGGGGGCCTGGTCCAGTTCATAAGAGAGAGCGACTGGACAGGAGGACATGGGTGGGATGACTGATGGTGGAGCAAGACAGCATTTAGGCAGAGGGGATACCTGGCAATCTTCAGAAAAGAAACTGAGCAGCTGGGGTGTTTTTTGTGCCATTCACTGGGATCCAGAGAAACATTTCCAAGGGAGAGATTGGGGGAAACTGCAGGCCAAGAGAAGGTGCAATCGCCAGCCAAAGAAAACTACCCTTTGTGCTTGGCATAATGGGATTATCTCCCAAACTTGCTTTCCTTGCCAGCACTGCAGACGGGGGGGGGGGGTTGGTAAGAAGACAAGACAAGAAAAGAAAATAAAGGGAGAGACAGAACGAGAGCTGGAAATGAGAGCCCTGGTGGCTGTTTTTCAACCTTCCCATCAGATGTCAAAATACTGTTTCTCTCTTTGCTTTTCAGCCAGTAATTTGTTGCTGCTGGGAGTGAGTTTTATATGGAACGCTGAAAATACATTGCATTTAGCCTATTGGCTCCCCTCACACACGCACACAGCTTTCCCCTGCAGTTCGTCTGCCTCACCCACCTGTGTCCTGGCCTCTTTGACCCTTGGTGAGGAAAGCTTTGCACCTCCTGGGCCTGCAATACACCAGGCAGAGCAGTTTCACCCGCCTTAATCACCCCACTGCTGTACACCGAGAATGCCCTGAAGTGGTCGGCACGTGTCTTGATTGCCACACTTCTGGGAAGGAAAAGGAAGTTGCTTCTAATGGTGCTTGACGTGTGAAGGGCAGAGAGGGTTAGGAACTGCAGTGGGTTGGAGTTCCTAGCCTGAAAACAGAAAACACCCTGGATCCTAACCCCTTGTGTGTTAGCACTAGCGTGGCAGGGCTTCCTACTCTCTCACACATAACAGCACCTGTGAACGACACCACGGAGAACTCAGCAAGTTTGTTGACAGCTTGCGATACTTGCTCAGATTTTGCTGACAAAAAAGGTGGGGAAATCCTCTAACCGTGTGGAATTCCATCTGGGCTGGTTCCCTTCAGTCTCTTTTGACTAAAATATCTCCCTTTCCCCAATTCCACCCCACCGTGCTTTCCTTTATTTTATCCTATTGTCTCCTGCCATTTGGTTTTTTGGATTGTCGGCTCAGCAGCATGGCTGGGGGGGGGGGGCAAACGGTAAGTACTGCAGGCGCTGCAATGCGCCGGGTAAGTGGCCCCTCCCACTTGTCGTTGGAGCCATTCTGGGCAGCGACAGCAACACACAGGAGTCGCCATTTGGTTTGGCAAGCAACTGTGCATGGCCATCACTGCCCAGAATGGCTCTGATGGTGAATGGCTCCAACGGCTGCTTAAACAGCACAGTGCAGTCCCTGAAGTACTCACTGTTTCCCCCCTCCAGCTACACTACTGTACTGTTGAGTTTCTTCAAGACACATTCAACCTGTGACAGTCAGGCACGACTCACAGTGGAATAAGTGGCCTCCTTTCCTCCTTATTTGTCTTCTCTTAACCTCCAGTCTGTCCCGCATTGTCTCCTCATGTTCTGCCTGCTACTTCGGGGGTTGTTCACATGTTATACTCAGGTACAGATCGAGGCTCTGCCCCAGCCGGGTCAACAAGCGCCACCCCACAATGCCGGCTCATGCCTCCTGCATCCCCCCTGCCCCCCTCTCCTGCCCTGCTGCCCTCCATTTCGGAGTGTTCTGAGCATGCAGACGAAATTACACTTTTGTGCCTGCAGCAGCACGGGCAAGTAGGCAAGCCGTGGCAGCTGCTCCTGAGAACTGCTCAGGTCTCGGTGATCCCCTGGACCCCCTACTAGGCATGCAACAGGCTATAGAACGCCCACATACCCACATAACTCTAACCCGGCCCATCAGCGACAGGTTGCCAGGGGTCCAAGGGGGTGGCAGACTCAGGGTGCCTTTCACCCCAGGTCTGCTGCTGCCACCTCCACCCAACGCTCAACCGATGCAAACCGCAATAATATGCTTCCTGCTTGCTCAGGCAAAAAAAAATCAGATCATTTCTCTTCTTCCGGTATTCCTCGTGCACGGTCACCAAATCCAGAAGTTCAGCGCAGAAGCAACACAGTAAGGATTTATTTTTTGGAGGGGGGGGGCGTTGTAGCACTGAAACAGTGGATCCGAGATGGCATCAGGTGGTGTTCCAGGTTGCACCACTCCTGCACCACTTCCATGTCCGTGGTTGACCTTGGCTCACATTTACAGATTAGCTGTGTATGCTGTGCACAAATTGTGCATGCATTGGACGGAGTTAGTGAATAACTATACCCAGGTACAGACTAACAGTGACTATGTCCTGGTACAAATATGTATCTGGGCACAGGCTGTCATATTGACAGCCCCCTTTTCTTTCCCCTCTCTCCTGATCTCCTCAGAGTCTGGAAACTTTGAACCTTCCTTTTTCATCTCCTACTCCTCGCCCTTTGTAAAATTTACTCATCCTTTTTTTTCTTTTTAAAAGAAATACACTTTCATGTCTAGATTAGCATTCCTCACTTTTCTCACTTGCTGGAATTCAGTTTGGGCTGGAATGAGCAAGAGAAACTGGCTTATCTGGGTAAGTGGTTCGTTCCAATGGCCAGGGAGAGACAAGCAGGAACTGGGGCTTGCTGAGAGGAGTCTTGCAGCCATGACCAAAAGCCACTTGCCAAGCCAAGGGTCACAATAGGATCAGTCAGGATAGAATTCCAAAACTCCCCATCTGAAATGCAGCCAGGTTCATTTACATAATCCTTCAACTGAGGGTGAACCAGGGGTTACTGTATTTCCTTTTGTTAATCCCCTATTCAAACTACTGGTGGTCTTCCCATTGAGCAAATTAGAAGCTGCACTGAGACTGAGACAAAGGCCTGGGATTTGCTATTTGTTGATGCTTTTGTTTGAGAGAGAGAGCCAGTGAGAGACAGCGCACACGCTCTGATGAGGAGGGATTGAGATTCCTCAGAACACAGGTCAGAGCAGAAGGACAGGAAAGAAAGGGCATTTGCAGACATGCTCCCTGAATTGCCAACCAACCATTACTTTTCCACTTGCAACCATATGTGAATTGCAATGTTTCTTCTACGGCACACCACATGCACAGCGTGTACAGGGGAGATGGTGGAGGGACCCCGCATTTCACCCCTCCCACTTCTGCTGTGGACTGGTGCATTTCAGCGCATGCCTCTCAAAAGAGATGGAATTGCAGCACTGACAGTTGTCCATCAGCGTCACTGCACTTCCGCAGAGCTGTTGTCTCAAAGTCAGATTTTCTGCATGAATAAATGTGGCAAAATACTGGTGGGCAACCTATGGTTGGTGACATCACGTGAAGTCCCCTGTAAACAGTCAAGCCCACAAAGTGGACAAAGTGTGACAAACCACAGATTGAACATCTCATCTGGAAGTTTTTAACCCCTGCTAACTGGGCAAGAGGCACTTTTTCAAGTGGTGTCCTCTTATATTTAGCAGGGGGAGAGCAATTGTCCCTCTTCACCCCAGCACAGTGTCTTTCTCGTGGCTGTTGCTTGGGTGTTCTCCATTCTTTTAGATTGTGAGCCCTTTTGGGACAGGGAGTCATTTAACTTTAATGTTATTATTTGCCTGTAAACCGCTTTGTGAACTTTGTGTTGAAAAGCGGTATATAAATACCAGTGATTGATTGATTGAAGTGCCAAAAGCAGCTAGAAAAGAGGTCAATGGAGAATGATCCACACATGACAACAAGATCCATCCACATGAGTGATTTTGAACTTGGGAACCCAAGGCAGCGAAGATGACAATGGAGTGGATAATTACTACTCACACAATGCCATTAATGTGTGACATTAGTAAGGCACATTTTGGAAGGCTACAAGCAAAACAGATAAGCACTGAATTGTTTGCTATCTAACTAGTGAATGTGGAAGGCACACATTTGTGACACCCTTACCTCTTAAGCCTCCTGCTCTGCAATGGGTCTCCTCAGAGGGGAGAAAAGGGCATGGAGGGTGCAAATAAGACCCAATGCGTACCATTGTTGCTGGATCTACCCCCTTTTGCAGTTTCCTTGTCCCGATTCCTCCCCTCCCCACCCCATTCTGACCATGGGCAGAAGATTTAGTCAAGAGGGTTAATGCCTCCGTTTGCCTGAAGATAAGAGCTGAAGATCTGAAGGTCGCCAGTTTGGGACAGCCGGAAGTCTCTGTGAGCGGCAGACCTCGTTAATTGCGACTGATTAACAGCTGAGCTTTGGCTGCCTTGTGTGAGGGGGAGTGGTGCCGAAGTTCAGCCGCTTCTCTGGTGGGAGCAGGGAAGCTGCTTATCAGCCAGCAAGAAGACAAACGGGTGGCCAGAAAGAAGGACTAAATCCAGAAAGATCCATCTGTATGTGTGTAGTTCTTGGAAGATAGAACATTTCTGTAAAAATTGTAAAAATCTTCAGGTTTCTGAATAAAGTCTGCCTATGTAAACCGCCTTGAGTTATAGTCATTAGAGAAATCTGGTGACCTAAGAAAGGCGGTATATAAATCCTATATTTTATTATTATTATTATTATTATTATAATTATTATTATTATTATTCCACCCTCTCCTTGCCCCTACTTTACCTGCTCTAGTGGGGGCAGGGAGGTCCACTGTACATTCCAACCACTTTATGGTAGCAGAACTCTGGTCCGCTGTCGTAAATGGCTGCGCACCACAGCCCAATCTGTCACTCTGGACTTTTGCTCGCCTCCTCCTTTGTGCGAAGCACCAGCCCGGGTGGCTTCACTAAGGGCCCAGGCCGACGGGCCTCAGCGCCTGCCATACTGCCCATTTGCAGCAAACAAGGAGAAGTGAATCGTTTCACGTTTATCACGTGAACGTTGGGGTGAGCAGAGCTGCCCAGTAAAACCTGCCTTATACTAAGCCAGACCATCGGTCCAGCTAGGCCAGTACTGTCTACCCCACATGGCTGCCCATGCCTGGTCCCGTCCTGTTCCTCCCCCCCTCCCCAAACTCAAGCAGAGTCTCACCGGGGCCTCTTCCTTGCCTAGAGCGGTTTCATGAAGGCCCCTTGGGAAACGATCCTCTCACACCCGCGGGTGCAGATCGCATAGGCACCACTGTCTGTGCCCAGCTTGCAGAGTCTGCTGGAGTGGATTACGCAGCGCATCTGAGCCCATTCAGGTGGGGTGGGCTGGAGGTTGAGAAGCGAGACATGACGCGGTTTCATTCGGGGTTTGTGCTTTAATCTCCTCTCCACTCTCCCTCGCCTGAGCAGGATTAGAGATGTGAGGAGGGAGCGCACTGCTAGACACACTCCATGGCAACATGACGGATTTTCAAAGGCAAGCCAACTGAGAGATGTGCTAATGTGCTGTCTCCTCTCATTTCCACCGCTCCTCTTCTCCCCTCGCTTTAATTTTTTCCCACTCCCCAGAGCCATCACTGTCCCCAGCCTACCTAACACGCTGTGATTTGTCGGGCTGGTAGGGAGTGTGCCTGCCTGCCAGGTTTGCACCTGGACCTGTCGCCATTCACCTGCCTTCTCCAGCAGCACGGGCATCCCAGCCAGGTCTCCTGCCCACCCAAGCAAAGCACGAAGTTCAGCACTGCTGTTGCCATCTCAGACACGTTTCACGCCAAGCATCACAGTGGTAGATATCCAGCCAGCAGCTTCGATTCTCGAAGGTCAGTACGACGGTATGCTCAGTTGCAGCTCTGAGCCTCACGGGACTGCCGTGGAGAAACTGCAGCTTCAAGGTCAGGCAGGATTAAAAAGACAAGCACCAACCAAGGGCAAAACCAGTGCAAAAGGTTGCCAGTTCGAGCCTTACTGCAAGTAGAGCACTTTTGTTCTCGTCATCCCCCTTCCCCTTTAGACGGGGTGTAGCAGTGGACCCCATTGTCCTGTCACAGACTCCAAATGACACAAAGACAGCAATCCTAATATAGGGAAGACCTCTGCAGGGAGATGGTTTGGTACCCAATTCTTACTTGCCAGGTTCAGACTCTCCAATTGAGAAACCAGAATCCAGATCTCGCCCCTCTCTCCGATCCCAAGGCCCCTGCAAAATGGTGCAGCTGGAAGCTACCCAGCCATGCTAGCAGGCCAGAGTTCAAAGACAACGGGATGTCCTTTAAGTCCTAGTTCATCTTGCAGCTGGACCTGGGTGCTCAGTAGTGGCTGCTGAACTATTTACTACCCCAATCCTATGGGGGGCTACCGGAAGTAGCATTCTGGCTGCAGGAGGTCTTCTATGGCACTCACAACAAGAAATGCATCATTTTGAGCAGCCGACTCCACCCCCCCCCACCCAGGATCACCCTTGGGTGCAGGTCTGAGTCCACCTGGGACTTATCCACAATCTTCCAGACGAGACTCTCCAGTATCTCCTCCATAGGTTTTCACCTGACTCTAAATAAGTTATTGCTACATATTTGCAGAAGCTTCCCTTGATCTGGGATGAGAAGACCGGGAGTGCACTTTTTTACACACTGGTGTTTGAGTCCTATTGAACTCAACAGATCTTACATCTGATCTGGCTACATTCACTCTGTTAGATAGGATTGGAGAGACCTGTTTTCAGATCTCTGTACTGCTTTGAAGCTCACTGAGCAATCCTGGGCCAGCAGCTGGTTCCTGCATAAGTGATGCCGTATGTAGCAAAAGCTGCCTGCTTGTGAAGATAAAAGGGGGGAACCTTGTATGGCATTTACGCTTCTTGGAAGAAGGGCAGGATCACAATGAAACACAATGAAGACATCTTTAAGAGTCTAATGGAATCTTCCCCCCTCCCCCCACCGTTTGATATTATTCTCCATTACACCAATTACGCACTTGGCCACTTGGCCAGTTTTCTTTCTTCTTCTGAATGCATTCTTTGTGGTGGTTTTCATTGAGCTGCCTCCAACACCCATCTCCCTTAAACTAAGAACATAAGAACACGAGAAGAGGCACGCTGGATCAGGCCAAAGGCCCGTCTAGTCCAGCTTCCTGTATCTCACAGTGGCCCACCAGGTGCCTCAGGGAGCCCAGTAGACAACAAGATGCTTGCATCCTGTTGCCACTCCCTTGCACCTGGCATTTTGAAGTAGCCTACTATTAATGTAAGGAGGTTGCACCACCCATCATGGCCTATAGCCCACGATGGACTTTTCCTCCAGAAATCTGTCCAGTCCCCTTTCAAAGGCACCTAGGCCAGATGCCATCACCACCTCCTGTGGCAAGGAGTTCCACAGATTAATTACCTGCTGGGAAAAAAGTATCTCCTTTTATCTGTTCTAACTCTCCCAACACACAATTTTAGTAGATGTCCCTGGCCTGCTTTATTATACTGGTGCTGTCCATTTGACTGTGGGTCTCCATGCAGAGTTTGAAAGCAAGACAGGACAATCCTGGTACAATCCCTTTGGGAGCCACATGAGATTCCAAATAAAAGGCACTATTCATCGAGCCCGCAAAGCGTTCCACTACAGTACAGCAGGGAAACAGGCAAGTAACAGAAACCCCTAAAAATAAAATAAGCACCCTGGCGTTGCTGCTTGCTCTGCTAGCTCATTCAAGGGGCTGACTGGCTCCTGCTACAACTTCAGAATGGCTTCATGCATTAGTGTGACCTCCAACATTGCGCACACTCTCTCTCTCTCTCTCTCTCTCTCTCTCTCTCTCTCTCTCTCTCTCCCTGTTGTCTTTTATGTCTTGCATGTTTGTACCTCCTCCTTGTACTCCGTGATCCCAAAATGCCCCAGTTCCGCAGCAGAGCAGTTGTATAATTCTCATTGCACTCTGGAACAGGAGTTTCTCTTTCGTAGATTACGGTACAGCCCTAAAGACATCTCAATTCTATGACACTAATCTGCTTAATCCCACTTGAGAGGCATCCAAATGGATTGGAAGTGTCCAGGGGAAAGTTGCAAGGTGCATCCCTAGCTCAATTAGCGGCTACCACACAGCCTGTGACCTCAGGGGCCGCTTTCCACCAGGCAACTGGTTACACGCGACTGAACTTGCCTGTTTGTCGAACGGCACTTCACGCTCAACAATACATACTAATCAGTAACATTGCCATTAAGTTGTCAAATGCGGGTGGGTGTTTTGTTATGTGATTTGGCCTTTCCTCCCCACTGGAATATCCTGCTACATGCAGGGTGGGGTGGGGTGGGGGAATCACCACCATATATCCAAGACTTGTTAATCTGGAAAGAACGCAAGGCACTGTCATTACGAGCACAGTCGGTGATTATGATTCAGGGAGGGGCTGGAGGGCTGTGGTAGAGCGCATTCTTTGCATGCAGAATGCTTCAGATTCAATCACTGACTTCTCTGGGCAGGGCAGGGAAAGACCCAGCGGTGTCATCCTCAAATGAAGTTCCGGAACGCTAGGCGGGACTTACCGCTTGATTGACAAGCTGCCCGTGACATGTCGCTGCCTGCCTGCCTGCCTGCCATGCTGGCTCCCTCCAGTTGGCGCACCCCTCCGCTGCTTGCCCAGGCACCCGGCGCGCCCCCCAGGCAAGCGGGCACCCCCTCCGAAGCCAGGGGTGCCCGCGCGGTGGGGGGCAGGCAGTGACACATCATGGACGGGCAGCCAATCAGGTGGTAAGTCCCGTCTAGCGTTCCGGAACGTCGTTTGAGGATGACACCACTGGAAAGACCCCAGGAGAGCCCCTGCCAGCCAGCGCAGACAACACTGGGCTCGTTGTCTCCGTAACGGGCAGCTTCCTGGGTTCACCATTTCTCAGGCAATTCGTAAACTTGTAAATAGTCCTAGTGCCACAATTTCAGAAAGGGGTCAGGTGGTTCCAGGTTGCACTCCAGAGGCAGAGCACCTGCAGTACATAGCATGGGGTGGTGCCTGCTATGGGTGCCGTTGGAGGGGCGGGTGCTCCAGCCAAAAGAGGAGACAAAAGCACCAGAGCACAGATCGGTCCACCTTCCCGTCCTGCTCCAAAATGGAGCCACTCCAGGTGCTGGGGATGTGGTGAGGCAGGGCAGGGGGCAGGACAGCTGCTCAGGGGGCGCTGGGGCACGTCATCACCCTGCCCCAGGTGCTGTCAGAGCCCCCGACAGCTCTGTTGTGACGCGATCATCAGTGACGAAGAGGAGGGTCATAGATTGCTCCTGGATTGAGGTATAAGGAACACCCTATAATAACCTTAAAAAAGGTAAAGGTTTCTCCACGACCGAATGGTCTAGTCATGACCAACTGTAGGGGGCGGTGCTCATCTCCGTTTCTAAGACAAAGAGCCAGAATTTGTCCAAGGACGAGCTTCTGTGGTCATGTGGCCGGCACGAATACACACCAAAGCGCATGGAATGCCATTACCTTCCCACCGAAGTGGTCCCTATTTATCTACTGGCATTTTTAGGTGCTTTCGAACTGCTAGGTTGGCAGGAGCTGGGACAAGCAACGGGAGCTCACTCCGTCGCACAGTCTTGAACTCCCAACCTTCCAGTCGGAAAGCCCAGCAGCAGCGGTTTAACCCACTGCGCCACCACATCCCTTATTTTAACAATAACCTTAATGGCACCTTAATAAGGAACACCAGGAGGGCCATCTCTTGTGTTAGTCCACCCCTCCAGCAGCCCCCCATGCTGCTGTAGCTTTATCTTCAGGAGCGAGGATATTTCTCCAGCAACAGCCACTGTTAGAAGGAAGCGTTGCCGTGTCACAGGGGGTGTGCACACCTCTGCATTGCACTCCTGGGATTGGTCACTGAGCAGGGTAGGCATGCTGGCGGCCTCACTGCCTACTCACATGTTGTGTCGGCTCCATTCTGGGGCTTATGACAAACTGGGGTTGCATTTCACCAAGTGGGGCAAGTGTGAAGGCACGGAGGCCAAGCATCCCCCCCCCAAAGGCAGACTGTAGCACATGTGGCTTACCCCTCAATACTTATCATGTCCCAATTTTCACATCTCTTCTGAATTTTCACATTAAAATTAGCAGCACTTACTTCCAACGTATTACTTACTTACTTACTAAGTAAAGCTTACTGCAAAATCCCTTTTGCTTTCTAATCATTAAGGAAAAATTGTACAACTGCTCTCCTCCCAATTATTTTCCCATCATCCCACCTATTGAACTATGAATAATTATTTTCTAAATTTATTAAGTTCATTCTGGGCAGATCCACCTATTCATCAGCCGGCACCATTTTTCTTGTCTGTTTCCTCCCCCCACCACACACACACACACACACAAACCAGTGGTGGGATTGAGGGGGAACGCAGGGGAACGGAGTTCCACTTGTTGGAACGTTGGCTGGCTCCACCCACTTGCTGACATCTCCGCCCACTCGCTGACTGGCTGGCTTCTGGCTATTTTTTTCTCCGTTTTTTTTACGTTTTTTTTTCTTTGGTTGTGCGTGCACTCCGCCCCCACTTCTGCAACATTTGAACTGGAGATGGCGGGAGACCGGCAGTGGCGGTGGCCTGGCGGCGGTGGCAGGAGACGGCAGCAGGTAGGCCTGGGCTCCCTCCACAGCGTGGCCTGCCTTCTCCCCATTCCCCCTCGTTCTCCCCATCCCCCCTCCCTCCCGCAGCAGTAAAAACAACCCACAAAATCACTTCCGGCTATGACGTCACTTCTGGTGGGCAGGTCCTGACACATGTGCCAATCAAAAGTGAGTTCCCCTTGCTAAATCATTTAGATCCCACTACTGACGCAAACACACACACTCTATGCAGCCCAAGCTATCACATACCCAGGACTGGTGCCACAGCACAGTTGTGGTATTTATCTTAAAATAAAAAAATATATAGAAATTATCAGTTGCATTTTTATATGGGCAATATGTGTAGAGCTGTGCCCCTCTGAGTTCTGCGTCTTAGGCGGCTGCCTAGTTGGCAGAGCAGAGCAGCCTCAATCTATATCAAGAGCCCAAACCTACCTCTCTTCCGCCATGCAGAGATGCTGATAAAGGACATGCTGCATGCAGTGGTGGTGGGGGCGATGCGGCCAGACAGCCTAGGGGTGCAATCCTAAGTAGCCCCCATGTACTGCTGGCAGGCCCAGGATGGGGGTTACAGTGCGGCTGAGGTCTGCTCTACCCACCCATCCTCTTCCCGTTCCAACCTCCACCACCCCAAAACACCCCTCTCTCCACCTCTGGAACTCCCTCCCTCCACCCCTCTACCACCCGGCACAAGGCTTACCTGCTCCAGTGGCCGTTGGGTGGGGTGCAGTGCCTGCAGGACAACACAGGCCTTCCTGTTGGCACCGCTTACTTGCTGGGTGCCAAAAAGCTCTTTTTAGGGCACAATCCTAAGCAAAGTTCCAGCACTGACATAGCTGTGCCACTGGGGCACGTGCTGCATCCTGCAAGGGGGGGGGGGGGCAGTCACAGGCCTCCTCAAGGTAAGGGAATGTTTTTTTCCCTTACCTCAGAGCTGAATTGCCCTTATCCCCGTGCTGGAAAGTAAGTTAGGTTTGTGCCCACAGTGCTTTTAAGACACCTAGCTCTGGCGCCGCCAGCAGGCCAGCCAGTAGGATTGAGCTCTTCGTGAGAATCCCTGCCTTACAATATACCATCATCGGCAGCAAACTGCTTCACTATAACGCACGGCAAAGCCAGCCGTGGAGGCCTTCTCAAAAATCTGTCCTGTAAATTTGGATTAAGCATCCAGAACATTCACTTTATGTAGCACAGAATCTTATACCCCACAGTCTTTAAAAAAAAATGGAACAAAAACCAACCCTTTTTAGCAGGCATTCAGCCACACTATCATTTGAACAGTGCGCGAGGGGTTAATTAAATCCATTTTAAGCTGCTCTTGAGGAGCTCTGCCAATGTAACCTTGCAAATCTTAAAAGCTTATTGTTTGCTTTTAATCACCATGTCATACAGAAGTAGCGGTAAACACACAATCACTGATGATGCTTCCTGAAACCAAAACTTAATTACTCAACTAGCCTTTCAATTAAAGGCTGATAGGACATTCCTGCAGCAACCACACAACCGACAGTCTTAAAAATGTTGGGCAAGAAGAACGTGCAGGGGGAAAAATATTAGAGGGAAAGCAACCACTCACAGAGAGGGCAACAATAATTATAACTGAGAAAGCTGGAGAGAAATTTGGAGTAACGTGTTTCAGCCACTTGGCGTCTAATTACGGGAATCACCAGCACCCAAATACTCTGGTACAATCAGGCACTTACTTTACTTTGTATTCAGGAGTTGGCAATGGAAGGAGGAAAGATTGTGGAGCTGCACCAGAGCTGCTCAAATCTTGTCTGTGGAAAACAATCAATTAGGACTGTATGCTATGATAATAGGTATTCTAACTGGAAAAATAGCTTTGAATACAAAACTTCCTTTGTTTCTCAGATGCATATTGACAAGTGACAACAAGGCTTGGCCAGACAGGGTGACCACCAGGAGCCCCATACTGCTAGGCCAACCCCTAAACCCTTTGCATCACAATGGCAGTAGAACCCAGTGCACCATTGGGATTAGCATTGGGACCCACTTTTTAGAACGGCAATCTGTCCAGGACCCACCGGAAGTGATGTCATGGCCAGAAGTGCCATCATTGTGATGCCAGAGCCTGCCGCTTTCCTGAGAATGCAGCAATAAGTTGGGTAATTTCTCAGCCATGTTCCACTGGCAAAATGAATCAGAAAGAAAAGAAAAAACCTATTTACAACACTGACACAAGCAAAACAACCACACAGCCCTCCCCCTTTCCAGCATCCCATCTTCCCATACTGTCAATATGACTGCTTCACGACCCATCTGAAATTGGCTCACGACCCACTGGTGGGTCCCGACCCACAGTTTGGGAACCACTGGACTAGCACAGTTTGTGATTACACACACACACACACACACACACACACACACACACAGCGAAATGCAGCCAACCAGCCTGCGTATGGCACCAAGAGCTCTACCATCAACCTGTTTCTGCTGCCTCCTTGGGATTTTGCATGCAGGGGGATTGTCAAGCACCAAGCAGGACCCAATATATGCCTGATAGGTTGTACTTAGTTTGGTGGGTCGTTCTCAAAGGGCTCCTTTTCTTATCAAGGAAGGGGGAGGTTCTAACAGGATGCAGCTCATTTGTCCTTGGCTGTCTCTTGGGTCATATGCAGCATCCGCCTACCTGGGGGTGAAAGATACTTGGCATCCTAATATTGCAGTTCCAAACAACTTTATCAGATGCTGAGACTCCAGTTCTGTCGAGGCCTTGTGCTACCAACTGCTGCTACGAACTGATGGGGGCAGTAAGCATCACTGAATTCAGAGGATGACTAGAAACAGGCTGTGAAGTGCTCTCTATAAATCTATGGATTTTTATAACCCTTGAAAACTAAGCCCAGGTTTATGAGGATTGCAGTCCAATTGTAGGATCATAAACCTATTTCCTATTTCTTATGTGCTTGAATTAGTGTTCTGCTGACCTAAATAACTCTCACATCTGTTTAAGCAGTTTCACAGTCTGAGTCAGGCTGCTAAATGATCTGAACATCCAGAAGATGTGTAATTGCTTGAACTAGGTTGAAAGACATTAGGTGGCATTTTGGGGGCACTTGTACGAGAGATCAGGTAGGCCTAGTCTCACTTAGAACCGCTAGACCAGACCTGAGTGTTGGGTGACCATGGCATTGCCTCAGAATAGAGTTTGCACCCACACATTCAGCCCCACTGTTGGAAGGAAACCCAGCTCCTTTGACACCAGCACATAGAAACCCACAGATTGTGCCTCTGTATCTGCACAGGTTGTGGTACTATAAAAGGCGAGCAATGGGAAGATTCCTGAGTCTGAAGGGGGGAGGAAACATGGACAGTTGACTGCATCATAAACATTGACTTTCTTTATCAGGCAGAGAAGTGCAGTGGAGTTCCATCACAATTTTAGCAATGCGCACGTCAGGGTCGTCTCCACATTTGACATATGAGTGTGAAGAAGCCTTTACAATGACATTCACAGCCAGCATCCACCTGGATTAATGTACTTGCTTGCAACAGTGGCTCACCCTGACAGAACTACATGTAAGAGAACTGAGCAGAACGAAGGGTATCACTTTACATTTGTCAGTTTGCAAACAATGACCTATGCAGGAAAAGAAAATCTGCATTATTCAGTTCACTGTACAGCCTCTACTGTTCTCCAGGTACAGTACAAATTCTAGAAAACAAACTGCTCTATTCATATTCCAATGTGCCGGAACTACTGCAATACTAAATAGCCGAACAGTCACTGTGTTGACAGGTTAACTAAAACAAAAGAATGATTTTCATGGAACACTAGTTCCGTCAGTGAAAGGTGCTCATAGAATTGGGCCCTAAGTCTCACTGAGTTCAATGGGGCTTTCTTCTAGGTAAGCGTATAGGATTGCAGCCTTAGTTGCTGTCCTTGGTCCTAAAATCCAGCATCCTCGCATTCTGTCCGTAGTTGGATGAATGGTCTACAACAGTGCTTCTCCAAGTATCTGCTGTAGTGGACCAGGACTTTCCCCCCCCCCAATATGCAGGGGCCAGTTAAATAAAGAAATAGAAGTCAGTTCTCAGTTTGTCTCTCTCACTGTCTCACAGCCTCTTCTGATGCTTGATGAACATCTCCCACGGCAAGCCTCGGGAGACTTCACAGCTCTGATCTCTTGTGAAGCCAGAAGCCACATAGGGGACACGATGCAGACTGCCATCTGACGGCTCACAAACCAGTGCCGGTCCACAGGCCCCAGCGTGAAAAGCACCAGCCTGCGGTTCTAACAACCTCAATCCAACTCTGCAAGGGCTGGCTCAAACCCTGCTTCCTTCCTACACTCACCTACATGGAAGGCTGAAGACACGACCACCCCCCGCACCTGTGTCCTGCGATGATGGCTCGGCTGACCTCCACTTTCAGCACCATTCAGCGTATCTGAGCACGTGCAGTAATTCAGTTGCAAGTTAGCCTTCTGCTGATCTTTGTGGTAGAAACTGCCAACCTGCACCGGCACACAACAGGACAAGGTGAGACTGACTGGGAAGGAACACCTATGTGAAAAGGGCTGTTGGTGAAGACACACCTTGTATTCTTCCAGACTAGGAATCAGGGTCAGAGCACAGCATGCATCAGGCATGCAAGAGGAAGTGAGCGGGGAGCGCATAGCTCAAATCCTTCAGGCTCCGCCCCTGCTCTCAGCTGGCAGCCACAGGGAAGGGTCTTATGCTCCTGGGCGGGGCCAAACCATTCCCAATTCATGGGCTTATGGTACGAGTTGGCTTAGCACAGATTGCAAACCACATCCTTCCACCAAATGCCACCTAGCAATTGAGGAGAAGAAAAAATCTGGCTGTGTAGCTAACTGCAGTATCCGTAATTGATTTCATCCTTCATTATGAAATGCTGATCGCATCCTTGACTTCAAGCAGTTTTGGATATCACTGAGATTCCTACTTGGCAATAAAGCTCTTGGAGCCAGACAGTATATATTTCTGTGCATTTTCATATTTGTTTTCCAAAAGTGATGACAAAAATGTTTGTTAGAGCTGCTGTACTGTACAGTCACTTTTAACTAAATCCCAGCAAAGCAACATGACTAGAAATTCAGCTAAGCTTTCAAAAGCCCCTTCAAAGCAATTACGTTCCCCTTGTACTCGTACAGGCTCAGAGCTACAAGGAAACAGATTTCCTAACCATCACACACCTCAGGAAACATTCCAGTAGTACACCCATGTAATCTGACATTTTTCCATCCCCAAATACCCTGCATTAAAGCACTGTTGTAAGACAGCCAAGACCTGTGAAAAACCTTAAATACACCTCTTGTTAGTGCAAAATCTTGCTTCCTCTCATGTTGCTACACTGCGCACTCTCTCTCTCTCTCTCTTTCACACACACACACACACACACAGCTCTCATCCCATTATGAGCCAAATCATTTTGCAAATTAGCAGTAAGTGAAGAAAGACAGTAAAATGAAAACGTGGGGATCATGTGCCACAGAATGTCCTTTGTTCATTTATTAACAAGTGCATCTTGGCTTTAATTATTGATGTCAATGCTTCCCAGCAGAGTAGTAAATGGAAATGATCTGTAGTACCTTTTTTGGGTTGTTTTTGGCAGAACTAATGAAATCATTTTCAGGTGAAATATCACAACAGCATTCCAGTCCTACATTCTTTCCGAGAGTGCTCTGGGGGCCAGAGTGTCATCACGTGCGGTTTGGTCATGATTGGGGGGGGGCAGAGACTCCTTTTTTTCTTCTGCAAAGTACAGATTTAACCATTGTCAAGTCCATTTGTACAACACAAAAAGCATGAAAAGAGGGAATTTGGGACCTCAGCCCTGATAGACAACTCAATATTTTATTTTTCATTAAAAAAAAAAAAAACAGAAAGTACTTCTCCCCATTTTGGCATATTGAACTCCCTTGCCTCTTCCAAGCTTGGAAGGGAACAGCTGCTGTTTGTTATGAGCTGCCAGCCTGTTTTAATAGGGAGGTTAATGTTTTACAATGTGCACTCTGTTTATCTTTTCTCTCTAAGCTTTGCACAAGGAGACAAATTCAATGCTGCTGTAACTACACTAGTGATTCAGTGCTCTCTTCCTCTTTTTATTTCTCATGAGTACTTGAAATTTCAAGCATAAAATAGCTTGATGTGTTGTGGCATTTGACTATTTGACTATAGTCAAATTACCCAGCGGCAGCAATGGGATTCACAAACGACCTGGGGGAACGCTGGGCGGGACGTACGCAGAACTCCCGCGCGATTGGCTGCCCGTCCGTTCTGCCCTGCCGCCTTCCCCGCCACCGCGCAGGCCGCCCAGGCCTTGGAGGGGGCGCCTGCTCACCTGGGGGGGCCCCCGAGGGCCCAGGCACGCAGTGGTGGGGCATGCCAACCAGGGGCAGCAGGCCCAGCCCACGCGGCCGGCAGGGATGGTGGCAGGGCGGAACAGACGGGCTGCCAATCACACGGGCTGCCAATCATATGTCCCGCATATGTCCCGCCCAGCGTTCCCCCAGGTCGTTTGTGAATCCCATTGCTGCCCAGCGGGTAATTAAGCTATGGAACTCCTTGCCACAGGAGGTGGTGATGGCATCTGCCCTAGATGCCTTTAAAAGGGGACTGGTTGGATTTCTGGAGGAAAAGTCCATCGTGGGCTATAGGCCATGATGGGTTGGGCAACCTCCTTACATTAATAGTAGGCCACTTCAGAATGCCAGGTGCAAAGGAGTAGCAACAGGATGCAAGCATCTTGTTGTCTCCTAATCTCCCTTAGGAGATTCTTCCTGTGAGATTCAGGAAGCTGGACTAAATGGGCATTTGGCCTGAAACAGTGGGGCTCTTCTTATGTTAGTTCTGTGTGCAACCAGGTGAGGCATCCCTGCGGTGAAGGCCACCTTACCTGCAGAAGGCCACCTTACCTGCAGAAGCAGGCTGTGCCAGAAGTTCAGGGGTGACATAATGATGTAATTACTATGTGTTGCTCCCCCGACCTTCCAGGCTATTTCCTTGCTTAAATGTGAAAAGTCTGCATCTCGACTCTTTTGATGCTCTTCAGCTCTTCATGTTTATTATTATTATTTGCCTGTAAACCGCTTTGTGAACTTCGTGTTGCAAAGCGGTATGTAAATGCTGTTGATTGATTGATTGATGTTCTCACCGATTAGCGCCAAAAACGTGATGGTGAGCAAGAGCTAGGCCGGGAGCGACAGAATCCAGAAGCGGCTGGCCGCGGCGACACTAAAGGGTTGTAGTTGTGGCTATCTCAACACTCCCTGGCAGAACGGTAAACGCTGGTCACCCGGCAGATGGGAAAAGCGGTCCCTGGATCCAGCTTGCAGGCTGGAGTTTGGAGATCACTGCCCTACTATCAATCTAGAACCCCTTCGCTCAACATAGGGCCCAATCCTTTCCAATTTTCCAGTGCCAATGCAGCTGCAATTCAGGCCTGAGGTAAGGAAAGAAGTTTTCCCTTACCGTGAGGTGGCCCCTGTGATTGCCCCCACCACATGATGCAGTACATGCCTGGTTGGCACAGATATATCAGCACTGGAAGTCTGGGGAGGGTTGGGATCACAGTGATTTCCAACCAGTGTGACACAAATGGTCTGCGGATGTGCCATGGGAGTTTGGGGGAAGGGTCATTTATTAGTAGGGCCACTGGGGGATATAAACCTCCCACCGGCAGCATGATGTGCCTTGTCAACGGTCAAAAAATGGACAGCGTGCCTTGACAATTTCAGCACCATGTCAGTGTGCCATGACATGAAACAGGTTGAAAATTGCTGCCTTAACACTCGCCCCCGTCATCTTCTGCAAATCCAACACCTTGTCTTTCACAATCTTTGTCCTATTTAGGCTGGTGAGACTTGGTATTTTATCACCACCATAGTCATAGATTTCATGTCTCACCTGTCGCACACTTTCTAGGCTAGGCAGGCAGTGACCTATATGAACTTCCTTGCTATCTATCTATATTCCTCTTATAGGTTCTGAATCCAACTAAGCTGCAACTAACCCTTGCAGACTTCTTACTACCACCATCCCAGATGCCAGATGCTTCCTTTTCTCCATTCTCAGGCTCCTGGCACAATAAGCAGTGCTACTACAGCACACTTTTGCATACTTCCCGACATTTGTGCAAGTGAAACATATCACTTGTTAAAATCTTGCTGAAAATCTTCCTATGCACATCCTTCGGCTTATGAAAAACACTCCTTGGGAATTGTTTTTTTGTGATAAAGCACGTAAAGAAATCTCTATAGCCTTTCTATCAGCCTATGAACCTGCCCCATAGGGTGCTTGCCACTGAGAATGAGATAAACAGCAGGAGGGGGAGTGCAGGAGGAAAGCATCAAAGCAGGGAATTGAAAAAAGGAAAGAAAATCAGGCAAAGGGCAAATGACCACGGCATCCTGATAAGATAAAAGAAGAGGGAGGATTATATATGAGAAGCGCAAAATGCTTCATGCCGTTAAAATCTTCAGCAGAAGAAGAAAGTGCTCAGCTGAAAGTTTGATTGGTAGTATAAGGCTAACGGTCCAAGCCTGAAAGTTTGATTGGTAGTATAAGGCTAACGGTCCAAACGTATCTGGCTACGGCGCCAGTTCAATGCGCATTCTATTTGCTCTGACTGCTGAAAAGCAGCCATAAAGTGCTGGGTGCCGATGCAAGCTGCAGACGTGCCAGCAGGAAGGTGGCACCTTCCTGCGTGTGCTGGTGAAACTCAGAAGGCTCACTGGACAAGGTGCAGGGGATGGAAATGGGCAGGGGAAGGGCAGACTGGAGAGGAGAGGGGGTGGGTGGGAGGATTGGGCCCAGAAGGCGCAGCAGCAGCGCATGCCAAATCCATTCCCCGGCCTGGTCCACCTGCCTGGATCTACGCCAGCTTTAGAGCTGCTGCAGATCTGAGTTGACCCACAGCGACTGCTGGGGCTTATCTAGGGACAAGGGGGCAACTGCCGAGGAGACTTCCAGCAGCCAAAGTTCCCTTGCGGGATACAGCGGAGGTTGTGCCAGGCAGTTATGTAGGATTGGGCCATCAGTCACACAACCAGCTTATGGTGTTGCCGTAGTCGAGGTGCTCTGTATTTGGCCTGTTCTATGGTCATAGGCAACTCCATGTTGTGCTTGCTAACTGGCCCCCAAAGCCTATAGTTGTCTCCCTTTCACCTCGCCCCTACCTCCCCTAAAGCCTTGAACGCTGCTGAAACTGCAAAAATGAAGTGCTCAAGGGCGTCAAGATCTCTTAGGAGGGCACACATTTCTCTAGGTAGAAGTGTAATTGTCAACAACAATGGGGGGAGGGCTGCAGGGAGGGGGAACTGAGCGAGTGGCAAGTTGCTGAGCTCCAGCCTATTGTACACATGGTATCTAGAGCAGTATAAGCATCTCAGCTGTGCCTGATGGAACTCTGCACGTGATCTCAGGGAACTCTCTCCATGCGCCTTGTGTGGTACCAAAACAAGAAAAGCTTTCTTCCTCTCGGTGTGTATCATTGGATTGCTTGCCCACCGGGCTCAAACCCACGCTACCTTCATGGGTATGAACTGGATCAAAGAAGAGTCAGATATACGCTTCAGTGGGTGATGATGATGAATATTTATATACAGGCATGCCCCAGTATCCACTGATTCAGCAGCCACCATTTCAGTTATCCACAGATACTGGGACGCCTATTAAAAAGACAGGGGAACATTAAATCATTTTTTTTTTACCTCACAGATAACGAACCATTGATCCTATGGGATCAATGGGGTAAGGTGCAAGGGGTACCTTATCTGCCATCAGAAGAATCCAGCAGAGACCTTCAGGAAGCCAGCAGAGTGCGGCAGGAAGTGCCAAAAGATCTCCGAATGCTGCAGAGACCTTCCAGAGGCTGCAGGGAGTTTCAGAATGGCACCTGCAACCAGCATGGAGCCCTTAAATAAGGCTGGCTGATGCTTCTGCCAATCATTTTAAAGGGGTCAGTGCTGATTGCAGGTGTCATTCTGAAGGTCCCTGCAGGCTTTGGAAGGTCTCTGCATAGTGGGTAAGGAGGACAGAGGAACAGGTAACAGGGTAAGCAGCAATCCTGCCCCTCACAGATAAGGGAATTTGCAGATAGCACGTTTGCATATAAAGAGGACTGACTATATTCCCTTCCTTGCTTAATCTTCATTGTCCCATGTAATTCTCAAAGGGTTTGAGGAAAAGAAAAGAATACAGATTCCAGTTAATCCAATCTTTCCTGCATTTTAACACATGGCACCACAAGACACAAGACATGACCTTAGGGCAATTTTGCAAAGGCATTACAGGCAAAGGCTAGGCAAGTATGTACTCAGACCAAGTCCTGCTTCCTCCTTCAAGGGCGATTTGTATTCTGAAATCCGGCATCACAGAGAACCAGGACAACTGTTGTAACCAACTTCTCAAGACTTCTACCAAAGTGTTCCCTGCCACCCCTACCCAGGAAATATGCAAAAGCCAGTTTCTCTGCTTCACAAATATGGGGAAAGATGTTGAATATCCTCAAAATATTCAGGAATATCCTCAAATAGAATATCCTCAAATAAAAATAGAGCAGGAATATCCTCAAAAAAATAAATAAAAAATACCAGGATGAGAAAAGCCACACAAGTGTATCAAAGTCTGAGTAAACTTGAGTGGATGAAGCACAGCCACTGGTGCTTGTCTGATTTTGCTCTGAAGCCGCCTAGGGCCTCCTTTTCTCAAAGGCCATGCGCTATAAATGTAACAATCGTCTGGAAAAAAAAATAACCCTGCTTCTTGATTGCTTTCTGCAGAGATGAGCTCTCTGAAATAACTGCATTTAGCACAAAATATTATTGCATTTTGTCTCAGTTCCTTGTTCCATCAGTCAATCACAGTCACTGATGAAGTCAAGGGGGCATGCTGATTCAGTCTGGATCTATCCACTGTGCCTGATAACATCAATCACAAGGATTTGTTGACATGACTGGGGATTCACAAAATGGATTTACAACTAGTTCTGTTTTTTAAAAACCCAAAAATCAAAACACCTCTCTCTCAAAAAAAACCCCACTTCCTTTAATTTAAAACATCCTTAGCAAACCTCAGCCTTTTATCTTCAATCCCTTTATCCCCAATTCCTAAAACCCCTCACCTTCTATTCACAGCATTTGTGTTCAACAAAGCCCACTGACTGAACTCCTCTTTTGTCTCCTTTCCCATTCTGGATTAGTTTTCTCCTGTGCTGCTCCCTTCCCCAGCTTCAAAAGCAAACTCCATTATTCACCCGCAAGTGAACCATCCGGTTTTCTAACCAAGTGATTTCCATGAGAGGTTCTGGTGAGTTACATGATCTAGATAGGTCAATAGTCTGTCAACCAGAGATGCTGTGTGTGAAGATGGTGAACCGACAAAGGTAAAAATCTCCTACCTGATAATAAGGTAGGAGAACCATGATTCTACTCAAAGCACAATCCTAATTTGGAGTTAGGCTGGCACAGTTAGGCCAGCAAAGTTTGGCCAACACAAGGAACCATGTAAAGTATGTTTGGACCACTCTCGGAGTCAGAGAGGCCAGCACACAGATGTGCGCCATCTTCCAAGAGTGGTCCAAACGTGCTTTACAGGTGACTCTTGTGCCGGCCAAACTTTGCTGGCCTAACTGGGCCGGTCTAACTCCAGGTTAGGATTGCACCCTCAGTAAAGTCTTTGTGACTTCCTATTGTGAAGTTTATTCAGTTGCCATTGGATGTGCACAACAGATGTGGTTGTTCAAGTGCTCCCAGTTTGCAAGAAAGAATGTGGTCATCGGATTTGGGAAGGTTCCAACAAAAAGTTCAATAGACAGCTACTGAAATAATTCCCGCCAGATAATAGAGCAACAATTCTCTCTGAACCATTCTAAGAAAAAAAACAGAAGCTGCTCTTTGTAAGCATTGTAAGTAGCTCAAAACTCCTTTCGGTCTTTCAGTAATCTTTCCAGATGCTGTTTGAAAGGACTGGCTTTGACCTGGAGAATAACAGAAAAGATGGGATTGTGAAGGTCACGAAGCCCCTGCCCAAAGTCATCAAGTCAAGTTTATTTGTATCAGCCACAGGGCAGTCTCAAAAGGAAGGCCACAACAGCACTCCACACACACCCCAGAGCTGCAATCCTCTAAACAGTTTTATAAATAGACATCACAATTTTAAAACACCACCCTTTAACTCAAACTAATTTTTTTTATCATAAAATATTAATGGCCTGAACCCTAGAACGGGGAGTAGGTTGTACCACCAGTGCTGGAGTTGTAAATGTGCTGTAAGGCACTTCCAGAGCCGATGGTGAGCTTTTACCGCCGACGATGGCCTCGCACCAGTGCCCACCGCCCAGAGGTGGCAACAGAGCAACAGTGGCTGGTAAGCAAGCAGGCTGCTAGAATTGTGCCGATCCTGGGGGGAGTGGGAGGGTGTAAATGGGCGTGGGAGGGGCGGAGCAGGGGTGGGACTGGCGGTGATCTTTGCCACAGGATCCCAAACTTTGGGTTGGGCTGTGTGGCCCAACGCAGAGGTCCTCTTGTCTGCGCCAGCAAAATAGCCAGCACAGGTGCAAAGAAACCTATTAGCGGGTCTCTGGGCTTATCCAGGGGAAGGGGACAAATGTTCCATTCCTCCGAGGAGCCTCTAGGGGGCTGCCTGGCTGCCACTAGATGCAGCGGTAGCCACTTGGCTACTGCTGGGCCTGCAGCGGCCAGGCACTCAGGGTTGGGCTGTAAAGCAGCAGACTCCATCCTTACAGTAAGAAGGAGTATTGCACAGCAAACACTGCAGGAACTTGAACCTGAGCTGGTTCTCCATCTAAAAACTACTGTTAGGGTGCAATCCTACCCAGCGCTGGGGTAGGAGTGCCGGCCAGCCAGCGCCTTATCCAGCGCTGGGTACGTGGAGGCTGGAGCCTCCCTGAGGCAAGGGAGTGCGCACTCCAGCCTCCCCTATGTGCTTCTCGGATCTGCTCCCACTGATGGTGGTGTAGAGGACGCCGTTTGATTTCAGCTTTCACAATTCATCCCACTTCTAGAAATACTGTGGGGGTAAGACACCCCTAGCACCCCTATGGGTGGGGGTGGGAAGGGGGTGACCTGTAAAAATACTCAAAAATGGCCTATGTTAGTGTCGAATCCATAGTTTTTGGGGTTGCGGAGATGAACAGTGACACTCCCAATGCCATTTAAGCCCAAGTGTAGTCGAATAGAACGCACCCCTAGGGGTGGGGGTGGGAAGGGGGTGACATGTAAAAATAATCAAAAACGCCTGATATTAGTGTCGAATCCATAGTTTTTGGGGTAGCTGAGATTAATAGTGACACTCCCGATGCCGTTTAAGTCCAGCCCCCATCAGCATGGGGGGTGAGAGGGGTGAAAAATAAAATGACCGACATTATTGTCAAATCCATAGTTTTCGGGGTCACTAAGCTAATTGGTGACAGTCCTGATGACATTTAAGCCCAAGTGTAGTCGAATAGAACAAAAAGAACTCTGTAGAACCTTCTGGAAATTTTTAGAAATCATTATGCCCCGGTCTTGGACTCCAATCAGATACTTGCCACTGAATATTTGTATTCAGGCATAGTCACTGAATACAAATCTATCAATACCGTAGTAGATGCCTATGAGGTCGTCACTTTCCCATCAGACTTCCTAAACTCACTTGATCTGGCTGCATTGCCACCATATCATCTTTTACTTACAGTGGGATCTCCAAATATTTTACTAACCTCGACCCGCCAAAACTTTGCAACGGCACAAGGCTGTGTGTCAAGAAGATGTTGGGTAATGTAATTGAAGCGACTATCTTAACAAGAAAGGGAGAGAGTGAAACAGTTTTTATCCCACGGATAACACTCATTCCGACGGATCTCTCTTTAAGAGATTGCAATCACGATCAACAAGTCACAGGGGCAGTCTATTAAGTACTGCGGAGTGGATTTTAGATCGCCATGTTTCTCCCACGGACAACTTTATGTTGCTTGCTCAAGGGTGGGTGCACCCAAGAATTTATTTATTCTTGCTCCAGGAGGTAAAACTAAAAATGTTGTTTATAATCAAGTTTTGAGACAAATTAATATTATAGTGGATTTGTAAAAGATTTTACTTTATAATTTTTATAATGTACTTATACTTTTAATTACCTGTACATAAAATTACTTCGATTTTACACTATACATGGAATTCATTACTTTTCCTGTCTAATAGAAGCTTGGGATGAATAAATACCCGGGCAACACCGGGTAATGACAAGCTAGTTACATTTATAAAAATTGGCCAGTCTTTATTTTGCATGCTGTGTTGAGACCTCTTATCCTACATTGATTTGTACACAATTTTACCTGCATGTACTGTAGTATATAAAACTGTGGCTATACATACCCAGCACTTTAAGTAAGCAAGTTTCAATTGTGTGCGTTGGGCAAAGGGGGGTTCCCAGGTTCACAGCAATTGTTCCCTGGATTTTGTGGAAGCTTGACGGTGCCATCCTGTGCCTGGCACGAATGCAGCACATGGCATAATGCAGCTTCTTCAGAGGACCCAGTTTGACCTCCCCTTCTCCAGCAGATCACCTCCATACCTGCTGTGCTGGACTATGTTCCAGGTGAATTCTGCAGGTGTTCACTTCAAAGAAAGGGAAACTACTGCTGGTGCCAATGGCAGTTCCTCTCTTCCCTCCCCCCTCACCCACAAGGCAAAAGGTGGTGATGGGGAAGGACCTTTTTTGCCGGGACCTCAGTCTGGGATAAAGGATAAAACCCTCCTCCTACGCATGGGTCAGATTCTGCCCCTCCCCTGGGCAGCTGCTATTTGTACTTAACAAAAATGAATACACAAGAATTAATTATGTGATTAATATCATGTCTAAGTGTGGCACTTAGTCAAAGCAGATCCAATCACAGGCTGGATTTCTTTATAACCGCCAAATACAGCAATCATAGTTAGGGGGAGGAATTGGTCTACTTTTGCACAGCTTAAGAGCGCAATTCTAACCTGGCGTTAGGCTGGCACAGTTAGGCCAGCAAAGTTTGGCACAAGGAACCATGTAAAGTATGTTTGGACCACGCTTGGAGTCAGAGAGGCCAGCACACAGTCGTGCGCCATCCTCCTGACTCCGAGAGTGGTCCAAACGAGCTTTACGGTGGCCCTTGTGCCGGCCAAACTTTGCTGGCCTAATTGTGCCGGCCTAACTCCAGGTTAGGATTGCGCTCTTAAGCTGTGCAAAACTAGACCAATTTTTACAAACTCGACCAGCTTTCAAAACTTGATTGCAGTGGGGCCTAGCTACTCATGCTGGATGGCCCCAGCACCAAATAAGGCAAACCCAGGAAAAGGTTTGTTTTTCTGCTGGCTGTTTTTCACATGTATCCTGTCTAGTGACGGCTGTCCCAGTGTTACTAGCTCCTCATCGTACTTCTCTGCAGGAGCTCTAATCGCTACAGGTGTTCACAGCAATAGCTCCTAATAATGTGGAGGGTCTCTGGAGGGGTGTCAGAATATTTTCAGTGAAGTGGCAACAGAGCCCTCATTTTGACAGAACTCACATACGTTGAGAAAACAGGGCAGGAAAAATAGAACGCATTTGGAATCTTCTAATAAACCCTTTAACACCCTGATAGAAAAGCATCTTTAATTCACCTCCTTGAAGCGGCTGTAGCACTTCAGATTTGGAAAATCAAATCAGATTGTCTAATATTTCACAAATAATATTTTTTTTCAATTTCCCTGACAGTTTCTCCAGAATACCCCCCTTCTTCTCACACTAGAAAGAGGTAAATAAAAGGGGAAGGATCTTTATTTTTAAAAATAAACTCTGCCTAATGCATATCAAGGAACTTTCTTCTCTTGAGGCAAAATTATGTTCCCGTGAGTGCACACAATATGCTCCAGATGGAGTTTTAGTGTTCATTTTGTTACAGGAGTTTAATCCTTTAATGAAAGGGGAGAGATTCTGCTTCCAAACTCTCATAGTTCCAATGCACAGAAAGAAGCAAGTCATGCCATCCTCATCCCTGGGGCTTTACTGTCCCTTTTCTCCACCCATCCACAAAAATTCACCTTTACATTTGCTTTCTGAACTGATGCTCCCACCAATCTACCTACCAGCCTGTATTGTTCGGTGCATGACACAGAACATATCCAGCTTCTTACTGATGGCCTGAAGCATGAGGCAGCACTCTGTGCGAGAGTAAATACGTTCACAGTTCTACTGAATTCACTGATGCTACTGCTAATTTGTGTCAGTTGAGACTTGCGACTGCCCACCCTCCCGCCCTTCCTCCTCGCTGCAGGCCCCTCAGGACCAGAATCTAGAACTTCTGTGCTAGGAGAAAGAGGATTCCGGCACAGACTGGGCTGTCATGCGCAGCCATTTATGTCAGTGGAGCCGGGGTCCGCGATAGTAAAATGTACAGCACTCTGTCGGCAGCCATTTTGGGAGTGCAGCCATTGCCAGATCTGCCTGAACCTAGTGGAGCATTTAAGTCAGCGACAGGGTAGAGGAGAAGGGCAAACAGGGGAGGGGGGAGGAATGGGGGCAGGGAGATTGCGGGAGAGGGTGGATCTGGTGGCAATGGCATGGGCCAGACCCTATCCTCAGTTTTTGTAGCCTTGCTGTCCCCTTTCTCCCCTCAGACTTGTGCCAGCTCAAGATCTGGCCAAGGAGACCACTTACAAAGTGAGAGGCTTACAGAGGAATAAGGAGCTCCAAAGCTTCCCAATATGCCCCCCGCACTAGATACAGCACAGCTCTTTTGGCGCAGCTACATCAGCAAGAGGGGGATAGAATTGGGCCGTCAGACAGATCTTAACCTCTGCAAACTGATCAAGCATCATTTCCAGAATCTACAGGGGTGCCCTGGTATCCACTGATTCTACATCCACAGTGGATTCGGTATCCATGGAAACCATGGATACTGGAAAGCCTATAAAAAGATAGGGGAACATTAGATAAATCTCTTTTTTTACCTTCTTGCAGCAAAACCACTGATGTTCCCCTATGTTTAAAAAATCATCCCCAGTATCCACGGTTTCAGGTATCCATGGTGGGGTCCATAACAGAACCCCAGTGGATACTGGGACATGCCTGTACTGCATTGCTTTTATGCTGTTGGGTTCACAGATGTCTCCGAATCATGGGTAAAAATCTGCACTGTGCACTACAAAGAATGATGGGAAGATCAAATAACAGTGTTTGTGATCGGGCCATCTCACACCCTCCGATACATTGAGAAGGCCAGCCGGCAAAAGAACAGAGTATAACCTTGAGGACCTGTCCAGGCTGGACAGGCTGAAGCTTGATGGCACACAGCCAGAGGAGAGAACCACACTGTGAAGGCTACTTCTGGGACTGAGGATTCTGTGAATCACAGAACTCTGTGTATTTATTAAAAAACCCAGTGAAAAATGGTGGTTTAGACTAGCCTGCTCATGTAAGCCGCCTGGGGCATTTGCTTCGACATGGGAAAGGTGGGATATAAATTCTTCAAATAGATAAATAAATAATCACAATGTCTTGCAAGGCAAACGTGGAATTACGTACAACATATCATATCTATCTATCTATCTATCTATCTATCTATCTATCTATCTATCTATCTATCTATCAGGATGTATGTGTATGTGTATGTATGTGTGTATGTTCTGCATAGGCTCCACAATGCCTGGACCGATCAACACCAAACTTGGCACGCAGACACCTTGCAGCCTGGCGACAAACGCTGTGGGGGTCAGGCCCCCCCCTCACGCCCTCGCAGGTGAGGGTACGGGGGGTTTCCCACATGAAAGTGGTCACCTAAGTGGGGAGTGTCAGCTAAGGTATGACATGGTATGACAAAACAATGGATGACAAAACAATGCTTGCTGGCCAGGAGGAGTTACCTGTCCTAGGGTGTATCTAAGTATACACCTAGCTGTCCTAAGGGTGCATCACACCATCCTGAAATAAAACCACAGCACCACCACAGAGCGGTGATGCTCCCCATGCCGTTGGAGTTCAGGTTCAGGCCCCCCTCAACATGGGGGGCGAGAAAGGGTGCCAAACAAAACGTCCGCCATGCCCCGCTGGAACACCTGGAACAATTGGCTGAGCGATAATTTGGTAATTTCCTGTGCAATAGAATCTTGGGATAAATAACTACCTGGGCAACGCCGGGTACCAAAAAGCTAGTTTACTACATACAGACATATTTTGCATTATAGATCTTACTGCTCTCTGCTTCTCTGAACTTTTGATTAGCTGCAAATGGGTGGTATAGTTTACCCACACACTTTGCAGCATTCTATGTATCTTGCCACATCTTATGACCGGAGACGGTCAGCCAAAAAATAATAATAATAATAATAATAATACATGTATTTATATACCGCCTTTCTTAAGATCACTAGATTTCTCTAGTGATTACAACTCAAGGCGGTTTACATAGGCAGACTTTTCATAAACCCGAAGGTTTTTACAATTTACAGAAATGTTCTGTCTTTCAAGAACTACACACATTCAGATCTTCCTTTCTGGATTTAGCCTTCTTTCTTTAGCCACCCATCTGTCTTCTGCTGGCTGATGCTTCTCTGCTCACACCAGAGACGCAGCTGACCTTCAGCACACTCCTCCTCCCACGAGGCAGCTGAAGCTCAGCTTCTAATCAGCCGCAGTTGCAAGGTCTGCCGCTCTCAGAGACTTCCTGCAGTCCCGAGCTCACGACCTTGAGATCTTCAGGTGTTATCTTCGGGCAAACGGAGGCATTAACCCTCTCGGCTAAATCTTCTGCCAGCTTCTTCCACTCACAATTAAAGCCCTCACAATTAAAGCCCTCACAATTGCTAATAGGGAGCGATGGTTGCAAAACACTTGTTTCTCCTCTCCACACCTCGTGTCTTTCTCATCCCAGTGAGGCACACTGCCGCAAGCGTGAACACCAACATTAAATGTTAAGCAGGACAACAGCTATTGTGAATAAGTAGTCCATGCCTCACCCAGGGTGATCTATCGCTGCTCTGAATCAGAATAAATAAAAGCAGCATCTATAAGCCCTGGACATTAGCAGAGCATGATGATTTGCGAGTCATCAGGAAAGCAAAAGAGGTTAAATTCACTGAAAGCACTGCTGTGCTTGGAGAGCCTCAGATGTAAAATTACACAAAGGTAAACAATTTGCTTCTTCCACTCCAGCTTCAACATCAAAGTTGAGGTTCCAGAAGGGATCCGGTGTTTACAAATAGTTTCCACAGCAACAATCTGCCGTTTTTTAATACCAGGTTCTTGGAGAGTTCACAAACTAGGCAAGCTGAAGATTTGAAAGGGAGATGCTCCAACAATTGCACGTCAGGATCCTTTCCCTAGGAACGCGGCAGCATCAATATTGTTTTGCTTCTCACTCAGACACATATATATTACCCACACCCACTCCACAGACAGTGTCTTGCAGCTAACAAGCATGGCAACTCCCCCACCCCCCAATACGTGATGCCTCACTCCCCCGCGTGCTCCCGCTGGACTCCAGCTTGCCCTCTGAGTTGCAAGCATTTTATCAAAACCTCCCGCTGTAAACTGGCCTAGAAATGAACCGAGAAACAACAACAACAACAACATTCATTTCCTTCCCTGGAGTCATTCTGTGGGCCCTGCAGGGTGTGCTCGCGTCTGAGGCTTCCATCTATGCCTTCTGATGGATCAAAATGGCTGTAAAAATTCACATTTTTTTTATATCTCTCGGAGAACGGAAGAAATGTCTGGTGCGCCCGTGTGTTCAAAACACAGCTTCTTGTTTGCATGTGGTAGCGATGACTGCTCTTTTATACATTCACCATGCTCGGTGCAGGAGCCACTTCCTTTCCCACTGATATGACGAATTTTGATGCTCGGCTTCCCCTGAAACCATCTTAAGGTATGGCAGCAGGAGCCCGGCATACTTAGAAGCCGAAGATGCGGTCAGAGATGGGCTGGTGATCAGATACATCATCAGGCAAACAAAACAAAGCAGTGCCAAGGAAGGGAGGCCATGGAGTTAGTCCAAAGTGTTTGTCAGGCTGGGCAGCCAAGCCCAGGAGAATTCTACGCAGAGAACCCCTATTGGTTCTTATCTTCAGACCATCAACTTTATCCGAGGCAGGCTGGCTGTAGGCACCCTTCTTGCCAATAGGAGGGGAGCACTGGGGAGCAGAAAGGCCTGTCCCTTTTCTGTACAGTCATGCCTTGTTATCCACTGGGGTTTCCATTCTTGAAGCACCCATGGAGACCAAAAACAGCAGATACCAAAATCAATGGACAAATAGCTTTTAAAGACCCACTTCCAGGATTCCTGCTCCTCCATGGTCACCCTGGAATGCACTGGTATAGACCAGAGATCTTCAACCCTTTTCATCTCACAGCACACTGGTAAGGTGCCAAAATGGTCAAGGCACACCATCAGCCTTTTGACAATTGGCAAGGCACATCATGCTGTCGGTGGGGTGGGGGCCTCACCCCCCTCCATTGGCATTAAATGACCCTTCCACAAATTCCCATGGCACGTCTTTAGACCATTCGTGGCACACCAATGTGCCACGGCACAGTGGTTGAAAATGGCAGGTATAGATTTTATACCATGTTCGTCCACTAGATGGGGTGAATAATACAATCTAATGGAATGTAGGAAGCGAGGAAATGGGATTTTAGACATTCACCATGCTTGCTGCAGGAGCCACTTCCTTTCCCACTGATATGACTAATTATGATGCTCGGCTTCCCCTGAAACCATCTTAAGATATGGCAGCAGGAGCCCGGCATACTTAGAAGCCTTTTTTCCGTTGTTACAAGGCATTTAAAGGGGGGGCCCTGGTATCAGTGGTGAGTCAAATCAGTGGCTACTAAGGCATGACCTGTAATCTGTCCCAGAGTGGCAGGATAGACCTGAACCACACAGCCAGATTCCCTGGTTTTAGCCCACAGACACCCTACGCATCGCATTACACATGGGAACTTTCCCAAAAGCCAGCCTTGTATCTAAAATCTACCAGGGGAAGAAACAGATTCATTCACGGATGACTGACAGTCACTTTTAGGTAAGGAACATTGTTGCAGGCAGGATCCATACGTGGCACCTGGGAAGAACTTTAGGCAGACAGAACAAGGGAACCCAATGTGGCATTCTGCCAAGCTTTGATTATAAATGTCATAATGAATTCCTACCGTCCACAGATAGGAGAGGCTACCCTTTGTGTATAGATTAGGGCAGAGCTGACGTTTCATTCCATGTTGGCATGGAAAAAAAACTGTTCTTTTGATAAGGCAGAACCAGGGCCGGCTTTAAGCCAATGTGACTAATGCCATCACATCGGGCCCCGTGCTTTGGGGGGCCCCGCACCAGTGCAGTGAGCATGTTGCTTGCTGCTGCAATCAGTTCTTTAAGGATTGTAGGTCAGTGGGGCCAGAAGAGCAGCTTTACCTTGGACCCTCTCAGCTGCCCCAGCTTCTGAAGTGCCCAAAATGGGCCTCCTGGAAGCAATTGGCAGTGACGTCATCCTGTCACCACCAACTATTTTCAGGTGCCACATTTTGTGTGTGGCACCACAAGTGCTCTTCTTGGTGAGTGGGGGGGGGCCCTGTGGGGAGCGTGGGGGGCCCCACAGGAATGCCCCGCATTGGGCTCCGCCACTCCTAGAGTAGAACTTTTTGTTGAAAGCTGAAGCTGCTTATATGTGGGAGGAAAAATAAAAGCTTGCGAGATTGTTTTGTGTTGGGCAGAGCCTAAAAGGATCAGAGCCCAGTCCCTATTCCTCCCACCTCCTGCTGATGGCAGCAGCACAGAAATGGCTCCCACTGCATCTTGTGGGGGGGGAGTAGTTGCAGAGGTTTTACAATTTATGCTTTTGAGTTTGTTTTAGAGTGCAATCCCTTGCACCGGCCCAGGAGTGCCATAAGGCATGTTTGCACTTCCTTAGGAGTCAGGGAGACCAGCGCATGGACATACACGGATCTCCTCATGCTGCTTCCTGGACTTACAATGCCCAGGTAAGGTGGGCTGAGGGCAGGGGGAAGGCAGGCCCATGGGTGGCTGGACCGAGGAGGGGGGTGGGATCAGCCTCCAGCACTTACGCTGGATCCTAACTCCCATCCCCAGCCCAGTCGGCCTTACACAGGTTGCTTGGATCTGCGCTAGTGATTTCACTGGGGCAGGTCTGAGTAGCCCTATTAGGGAGGTTGCAGCGTGACATGGGGTGAGGAGAATAAATTCCCATGACTCAGAGTTGCAGCGAAGCCAACCCCAAGCCCATGCTGGATATGGGGCAGGCCGGTGGCCTCCCTATTCCAACGCGGGTTAGGATGAGGCTGCCCATCTTTATTAATCATGATATTTTGTATGGCTTGTTTTTATTTTATATTATAAGCCAGCTTGAGTCTTTAAAGAGAGAAAGGAGGGGTGGAGTTTTATTAACAAAAATAATAATGCATCATGCACATATGGACGGCGCTGGATAAATAGTGATATTTATCTTTAGTTTAGCTTTAGTTCACTGTGGCTTAGCTTTAGTTCACTAAAGATTTAGAAGATTTAGCTTTAGTTCACTGTGCTTTACATTGTTTTGACTACGCTTCCTATTTCTGCTTGGACCATTGACGGCAGAGGGGATGAAAAGGGCATCTGAGCAACCCCGATACATAAACTGGGAATGGCACCAAAACTGAAGGAGGCAATTTGCCACAGCACTTCCAGAAAGCGCAGGCGACACATGAAAGCAGCCTGTGCCACTCTGATTGTGCATTTAAACTAGAGGTTACGACACACACCAAGACCCCTGGGGACAAAAGCTTCTGCATATCATCATCCCATATAATACTGCAGCAGTTTTCTGTCCCTTACAGGAGGAAAGTCCCAAGACCACTCAGGGGATACGCATGCATGCACCAACAAGGTGTGTCTCCCACAGCACAGCATGGCATACTGCCTCCAAGACAAAGCCGTTAGTTTAACAAATGCTGCAAATAAGCTTCCAAATCTGGATGGTAAGATTTCCAAAAGTGCATCACAACCCCCCCACACACACACACACAGCTGCCTCTCCCAGGGATGCTCCTGGGCTGACAAGTCTATGGGGAACATCAAAGCAGCCTGCTCAACACAGAGGAAGTCCGTCGAAGACTTTGTGACGCAAATGACGATTGTTGGAAGGGAGAGTCTGTGTACAATCACAGCTTGGCAGGTTAAGGAGACACAGTATATTCTCTTTGCTGGAGAAACACATGGCCGCAATTTGCTGCCCCCACTACTTTTCTCTCTAAGCACTGATTTCTTTAAAAGCATGCAAAGATGAGTCTCATGTTTGCATTTTTTCCCCCTCAGGTCCACTTCATTCCTGATCTAAATTTTGATCTTTCACAAATAAGGCATCAGCCAAGGTCTTGCCAAAGCACCATGTTGACAAATGTGAGGCTCCACACTTTCCTTAATACGGTCCAACAGAAACAGGCATCTGCTAATAAATATTTGTGCAGCATTTGCGATTTAGCCCTTTCAGCCCGGGCTGCTAAGAACACATCTGAATCTGGGAAAACAATTGTGAAGCCGGCTCATTTAGTTTCTTTCTCCAATTGTAACAAGTAAGTGGGTGAAACCCACACATGTGCACACATGCACACACACACGATTTGCCAGGTGTCCCTTATTATAAGGGACTTCCCATATTTAAGATTTAAAAATCGTGTCCCGTATCAATGTTGAACGGGGCTTTAAAAAATCCCATTCCAAAATTCTGCTGCTGTTGCTGCTGCCTCGCCATGGCTAACGGCATAATTTTTACATTATTTCTGGTATCCATGGAGTGGTTTGATAGAAATTATCCTGATACCTGTGTGTCCCTTATTGTAATTTTGAAAACCTGGCAAGTCTAACACACACACACACACACACACACACACACACACACACACAGATTGATCCTTTTCTCTCCCTGAACATTGGGGAAGGATTATGCAGTTTTAAAGGTATGAATTATTTGCAAGGGATCTTCAGAATACACACAATGCTCACGTGATCAGTGGGCAGCCCGATCCTATACTGCACTGGAACAGGCAGGCTGACTGGCCTGCATTGTATCCAGTGCAGGTCAGGAAGCAGCCGGAGGTCACCTCGGGGTAAGGAGATATTTTGCCCTTACCCTGGGCACAGGGCCGGCTCTAGGAGCAGTGCAGCCCAATGCAGGGCATTTCTGAGGGGCCCCCAACCCTCCCTGTGGGGCCCCCCACTCACCAAGAAAAGCACTTGTGGTGCCACATGTGGGTCCTGGAAACAGGTGGTGGCGACCTGATGACATCACTGCCAGCTGCTTCCAGGAGCTCTTTTGGGGCCACTCAGAGGCAGGTGCAGGTGGGAGGGCCCCAGGGGAAGCTACTCTGCTCACCCCATTGATCCACAGCCCGTGGAGACCTTGGCTGCACTATCAGGCGATCTGCTTGCTGTGCTGGTGCGGGGCCCCCCAAAGTGCGGGGCCCAATGTGACGACATTGGTTACATTGGCTTAAAGCTGGCCCTGCCTGGGCAAAGACCTCTATGGGGCTGCTTAGATCTGCTGGCAGAAATCCAAGCGGCCCATGTAAGCCCGACCGGGCTGGGCCTAGGAGCTGGGATCCGGTCTAAGTACTGGATCCTGGATTCACCCCCCTGTCCGGGCCAGTCCCCCCATGGGAACCTCCCTCTCCCTCCCTCCCCTGCCCTGTTCCACCTTGGCCCTCCCCCCACCCGCCCCAACCCTCCCACACTAGTGTCCTTAGGTCAGCTCCCCCCCCCCACTCACAGGGTCAGTATGAGGCCGCATTTGGCCTCCGCGTGACTGTTTGCGCCAGCCCTTATGGCACATTTGCAACACTCTTCAAACGGCACAGGGGGCTTGCACCAGCCTAAGACAGGGCCAGAATTGCGCCCTAAGGCACACTGGCAAATTAGATTATAGCTCTTGTGTTTATATTGTATGCATACATCACACGCTCTTCAACTTCAAATGTTGATGCAAGTTAATATTCCTCCCATCCAAGGAAACTGGCAACATGCTGCTGGAATCAGAATCCATTGCAGTGTAAGGAATGGTGTTGGACGGACTGGGGAAAACTGGGCTCAAATCCTCACTCCTTCAAAGAACTCAGAGGGTCACCTCAGTCTAACCTACCTCACAAACAGGGCAAACCTAGGCATGCATGCTCAGAAGTAAGTGCACCTGGAGCTTGGCTTCCTCCCAGGTAAGAGTTCAGGATTGCTGCCAAAGTTGCTGTGAGAAGAGCTCTCTGCACCACCTGGAATTCCAGGAGAAAGGGAGCAGTCCAAATAAATTGTAACTCTGCAGGTTTCAAGCGCTCCTTTGTAATTCCTGGTCGTGGTTTGGCTTTTAGTCTAGTTTGCCTTTAGACCTGTTTTCTTTCCTGACTCAGTCATTTTGTTCTTGGATACTTGTCAGACTTTTTGGACTGCCACCAATTGTGGTGGTGTTCTTTCCATTCAATCACGACATTAGCACTGTTTCTGTGGTTCAGGATCCATCGTCCAATTTGGACCAGATTTAATAATAACAGGAGCATCTGATTTTTAAGCCATTGCGTACAGAAGTTCCATCAACCCGAAGTCTTCCCATATTGTATATAGTACAGCAGAATCGCGCAAGATTGTGCAATGGATCCCCTTACTGCAAAGACACCCAGGGTAACATGTGGACTAATACATCTGTGTCTGTCTTGCACGAGAGACTCAGGGCTCAATCCTGAGCCTGTTATCTCTAGTGGTATGCAAAAGTGTAGCAAACAAAGCATGTCCGCAACAGCTTACCATCCTCACTGGGGTGGCGCTCACTGAGCACCTGGCCCCAACACGAGGGGACGGGCGGGCAGTGCTCCAGCAGCACCGGCTGCCAATAAGCCCATTTTGGACAGGAAGAGGCAGAGAAGGGGAAGGAATGGGGCACAGGAAGGGGAGGAGCGGGATAGCGAGGGTGTGGGACCCAGCTGGATCTTATTTCCTTGCTTGAGCTCGGCAGCCATAGGGCTGCTTGATTCACCACTGGTGAAATAGCTGGCAGTGAGCCAAGGAGCCGCACTGCAGGTGGTGGGGCTTTCCCCAGGGGAAGGGGACAAACGTCCCCTTCTCTCGAAGGAGCCTCTGGCAGCTGCCTGGCTACCATGGGATACAGCAGTAGCCGTTTTGGTATTGCTGCTCCTACAGGAGTCTGGCAGTTCAGGATTGGGCTGCCTGTACTAAAAGTGAGTACATCACACATACTGAGGCTCTCGTGGCCAGAATGTCGAATTAAAAATGTCAGGGTTCAAAGGCCTTTCGCCAGACATTTCACCCCCTCCTGTGGTGGCCATTCTCAAAGGTTCCATGATCCAAAGCAGGCGCGTATCTTACCTGTGGCCCCGGATGGCGCGAGCCGTGGGGCGCCGGGCAGCGGCGGAGCGCCATTGCGTGCAGGAGAGACCGTGCAGTTTTCGGTCCTCCCGCCCGCCCACGCTTCCCTTATGCTCGGAAATGGAGCGTTTCCAGGGTAAGGGAGGCGTGTCTGAGCAACGTGCGGGGGCAGGGCGACGTGGGGGGGGTGCGGTTTCAGCGCCAGCCATGGGGCACACTCGGGCCTCTGTGTGCGCCTGATCCAAAGATCACCATTCCATTCCCCCTCCCTTGAAGAAAGCAGACTTTTCTAGGCATGTGTGTCAATTCGACCGGGGGGGGGAGAAATATCAGGTGAAAGGCACTTTGTTGGGCAATGGCCTTCAAGCCTGGACATTTTCAATTGGACGACTGGAGTGCACATCTACATGCAGGACAGAGAGGAAAGAGCAAAGCATATGAGCTTCAAAGAATCCATCGATCATGAATTCCATGCAACTATTATGTTTCTCTGCACTCAGGAGTGGAGGCTAGAAAAATGTGCAAGAACTAGAAAAATGAATAACTGAAAGAAAGCAGTGGGATAATTTGAATCAGTTCTTTAGGGGAGTTATAAAGTGAGAGTGAACAATCTCGTAAAGAAACCTGTTTCTTTCAGATAGTGGCAGAGTTAGCCATCCTTTTTCATATCAACAAACAATGGACGCCTCTCTACTCCCTGAGGCTGCAGTCATCAACAACCAGACCAGGAGAGCGATCCTTCTCCAGTCTCCTTCCATTTCCTCTTGCCTCACCCACCACTGTTGCACAGTCCATTATCTGTCTTTGGCAACAGGAGAGTCAACTGCACAGCAATTCATTAGGATAATATTCACATAGCAAAGATGCATACACTTTTACTCATCAAGGCTCTCCAATTCCAAGTTACTTTACACTTCGATAACATACGTTGCATTATTAAGTTTTGGATAACACGCAAGTCTTTTGGAAATCCTTTTTTTTTTTTAAAGGCAGGTCAATCAACTAAAATTATTTATGGCCATAATCCAAATCTGCTATTAGCTGGAGAGGGGAAAACATTCAGACACAAGATATGTGCCCCCCGCACATTTGGCAATTAGAGCAGAGAGAGGGTGGAACATACATCAGGACATGATGGAAAAGAGTTGGATTATCTGGCGCCTTATCTTGAAGAATCCCCTGTCCAATGCTATGACCCTGCTCCAAATCCACCTTCTCCATGGCTACTCTTAGCAAAAGAAGAGGCACTGTGACATCTATCCATGGATCTCCCACATACCATTTAGCTTGACCCTCTGGGCACAACCCTAACCACCTTTCCAGCACCAGGGTAAGGGCAATGCAGCTCCGAGGTAAGGAGCTCCCTTACCTTGAGCTCCCTTACCTTGAGGAGGCCTCCATGACTACTATCGCACTGCAGAACGCAGAAAAATGCCCCATTGGCACAGCTATGTCAGTGTTGGAAAGGTGGTTAGGATTGCGCTCTCAGTTATGAACCTTGACTGCATCTTCTGGCACAAGGGGATTGCACCAGTCCTTGAGCAGGTTGGAGGATTTCAGATCATTTATCTAACCACTGTAACATAGCACAGAAATACACAAAACATCTGCAAGATCATTTCTCCTGGACAATACTACCACCACCTCTGCTCTCAGAGCCACAGTGTCACTCCTTGGACGGCAAGGAAAGTGAAGGGCAAAATACGTTCTAAAATGCCTGCCCCTCATCTCTGATTTTCTAATTCCAGCCGACAGGAGCTCTCTCTCTGAAGTTCTCTGTGTTGCAAGCAGCTCCTTTTGATCACACAATGCAGCAGCCCAGCGACTGTTTAAATGCAAGCAGGGAACAAAGTGACTCATTAAATATGTAAGAAACGCTGTCTCTTACCTGTCAGGTGCTCTGCAAGGGCAGGGGGACAGAGAGAGGAGAGAAAGGCTAGAAAGGACAATGTGAAGGGTTGTGTTTGTTTTTTTTCAAAGGATATGGATTGCAGACCATCTTGATGCACCAGTTCCGGGGGCTGGTGGTCTGTTTCAAGCAGAAGAAAACCACGGGGGCCAAATCCGGATAGGGCACGTCTGGATCTGGTGGGGGCTCAACTTCGTTGTCGTCCTCATCATCCCCCAGGTCCGGGGACGGCGGTGGTTGTTCCAACAGGGTCGGCTGCTCACTAATCCCAGGACCCACATGTTCCAGAGGGCACAGAGTGGGGGGGTGAGCAGATGGATTCCCCGAATGCCAGGCAGGGCTGGGCTGGGCGCCGTGTTCTGCCATGCTGGCAAAAGTTGAGAACTTCTGGGGAGGGGAAAAAAAGGGGGGACACTGCTGAAGAACAGTCCGCCACCAAATAGAGAGAGTAACTGTTTTTGCTGTGACTGCGGCGGTAAGCAATGTTGGATCAACAAAGTGGCTTACTAACATCTTCCTCGCTCCAGGCCATATTGAGCACATAGCCTCCTCCTCACTTTGGCTCAATCAAAAACCACTAGCAATGATAAGAGGCAGAACCACAGACCTCAGGACAGGCACCACTGGAAGCTGAAGTGCAGCGAGACTGTGCGTCCGCCGAATCAATGGCCAAGGAACTTCAGCCCAGAGCTCATTATACCATATTAACCTGGCATATTGAGGATGTGGGTTGACTGGATCTGTACACAGTGTGATCGGCAAATCAGCCCACGCTGATCAGGCCACTGCAAACCTGGCTGTGGTGGGCTGAATGTTGGAGCTGTAAATGTGAATCGTGCCGTGAGCCATGCAAGAGCGACACTATCGCTCAACTGCTTCACCACACACGGAATGCTGCATGGATGCCGCTCAACTTACGTTCTGGATGTACCAGCTCAGCTGAGTGACGGCATTCCAAGGTGGCCTCTAAAGAAATTAGTTTGCATCTTGAACGAAAGAAAGAAATGGGGTGGCTACAAAGTATTGAGTATGGAAGAGGTTGGGGTATTGGCCAGCGCATACTACCCTTTGTTTTTTTTTCAAACAAGGCTCTGCTCTGCAGAGTTAATAGCTTTGGAATACGGCTGAGACTAAACAAAAGGTGACAAAAGGTTGCAGGAAAGAACAGGACAGAAGGCTCCACCACAGTAGCCCCCGAGGACGGCTGGTTCTGGCACAGAGCCCCAACAAACAGCTGCCTAAGCCATTCAGTAATGCGTAAGGCCTACTGGCTGACTTGGAAGGCCGGCCAATGGTGGTGCAAGAACATCAAGCAGAAGAACACAGACCAAAGGAGAGAAGCGCAAGGATTTCAGCTGGGCTTATTTGAGAAGGCTTTGCTCAAGGAATGAGGTCTTTATTGAGGTGGAAGAAAAGCAATGCGGTTCCAGTCCACTTCCAGGGTTGAGCCGATCTGTTTACAACAGGCTTAACCAACGGCTGGGAACGGAGAAGGGAGGCTGCCAGCTTTGCTCCTGGTTAAGGGAAGGGGAATGCAGTGGCGTCTACAGGGATGGCAAAGCTCTAAGCTTTGCAAGGAGCCTTGCCTTGCAGTGGAAATCACTCCTCTCCTGCACCGTTTTAGCCAATCCTCACAGGGAACAGCAACATCTTGGCGTTGCTTACTGGCTACAGCAGCAAGGGAGAGGAGGGATTTACATGACAGGGTAAGGCTTCTTGCAACACTTAGAGCTTTGCCCTCCCTGTAGATCCGCCTCTGGGGGAATGGCTCCAGATTGCTTCTTCCAGGCTACATAGTGCTTCGTATGCACTTGGGTAAGCAGAAAGAAGCGATCTGGAGTCAGGGCAGCTCCCCCACCCCCCTCATTCTTCTTTTCTCAGAGGAAGCTGCCACGGCCTTGTCTAACCCGCTCCCAAAAAGTTGGAAGATAATTGGAGCCCACAGTGGAGCGGTGGGCAAAGACTCAAGCCGGAGGGCCCAGCCCTCCAAGGGTGCCGAAGGGGGTCATTCCACCCAGCGCTTCCGTGTTGCTGCACAGCAAGGCCAGCCAGGCGTGACGTGTACTTTGGTCCCAGCTCTCCAGTACTTCCTCCCAGAGGCACAGCTAGTGGGCAGTCACAACACTAAGTTTGGCAAGCAGCCACACCCCCTTCTCTTCAGAGCCATTCGTGGCCAGCATAGGCTCAGTTGGGCTCTAACCACTGGGAATGGCTCCAAAGAGGAGGGGGAGCAGCTGCTTGCAATACTTAGTGCTGCAATTCTCCTCTAGGTTCTCTTCCAGAAGCCTCTGCTTCTGTACATTTTCCGTTGTCATATTTCTGTCCATTTTCATTTTCTGTCCATTTTCTGAGCGTGGATGATGTCAAAGCTCAGACATCATCTGCTGCCTGGGAAGCCCACCTTGGTGTCTCAAACCAGCTGGCAACTGGCCTTTTCGCGATGCTATTTAACATATGAAACTCTTTTCCTCCCACCAAATATCTATCTCTGGTCTCGGTTTTAAGAAGCACATGAAAATATTGTTCTCCTCCATATATTGCAGAAAACCTAATGCTGGTTTCCATTTAGTGTTTCCTCTTAATGTTGGACAGGGAGAACAACTTAAACATTTATTGTTTCAGGTAGATTATCAGGACACCTGAAATCCAGACCATTCTGAAATCCAGACATTTTTGTCCAATACTTTTTTAAAACTTACTGTACTGTGAGCACTAGAAGATCTTGTGCTCATTCCCACATACAGACTTCCCATCTAGACACCTTCCCAAGCAGTTCAGGTAAGAGAAACCCAACCTCTTCCACCTGTTTTCCACCTTCACTAGAAGAGTCCTATCATATCACACGTGCACATTTTAGGTGCCAAAATACAAGCAGGAAGTACAATTATTGGCAGAAGAAGGCATCGGACCCCCTTCCAGCACCTTCTGGGACGGCATTCCGGTCTGCCGAGCAATGGAAAGAAAGGTCAGCCTCTCCTCCTGCCGTCATAAACAAGGCATCATGGAACAGCATGTCACACAGGGATGGTTTATGTAGCAGTGTAAAAGCATCGTAAACTTGCAGGAAAATCCAATTGTCAACGGACAGGATTTATCAGTGACAAAGATCCAAAACACGGAGCTTATCTCTTCATAATCCTCTGCCATCACTCTAAAAGCTGAATGTTATCTTTCCTGGCTTCTCCAGATCTTTCTAGCCACAAACTTTTCTTTGTTGTCGGAGAGCTATATATGCCCACGTTCAATCAATGTTGCTTAATCCAGGCAAGCAGGACCTCCCGCTGCCTCTCTACAGAGGCCCCTGACTTCCCATACTGATCAGCTTATGCCATGGGGTATTCTAGCTCTGTGCCTGGCCCACCAAGTTCCATAGCCGTTCTGTGCTGCATCCCGGGCTCCACCTTATTTTTATAATTGCATCTCATTTCTTTCTGAGCAACACTAGCCTTATCGCAAGGCACCAGGATTATACCTTAAGAAGTGTAGTGTACTGAGAACTGCACCAAGAATACGGGGGGAAAAAATTCACATTGCTTATGTGTGCAGCTTATTCTTTATAATGCCAACGCAAAGGTTTTCTGCCAGGAAAAGTAGAAAAATCTTTGCTCGCAAGCAGAACAAATCACGGTTTGTCCAACCACAGAAAGGAAAAAATAAACCAAAAGAGGGTACCTGTCCACACCCTTCCAGTTACTGGGCTTTCCTCAGGATGGAAGAAGCACCCAGGTAGTCAAATGATCTGGCTGACCCTCAACTCCTTTGTCCCTACACACAAGACCTTGTAACATTATTCACGATGAGCTACCTGTTAGCAAAGGGTAATTGAGAGCTCATTCCTGTCCAACTTTCCAGCACTGATGCAGCTGCAATGCAGTCCCAAGGTAAGGGAACCAGCATTCATTTCACCCATAACCTTTCAAATTTTTATTTTACCTTTGCTTGTTATGTAATTCCAGCTATACAGCCAGCATAGGTCCCAGGAGACCCATAGGTGAATGGGCAACCTACTATGGGATAAGTAAAAAATATTTTTACTTACTTCCTGCAGGCTCACGAACCCCCTCCTCCATCACAGCATGCAGCACCACTTCTGTTGGCATGGGGACATGCTATAATGTGGAGGGATAGGATTGGAGCCTGAGGACGCAATCCTGATCAACTTTCCAGCACTGGGGTAAGGATAACGCAGCGCCAAGATAAGAGAACAAATACTCCCTTACATTGAAGGGGTCTCCTTGACTCCCCCCCCCCCACTGCAGGATGCAGCACATGCCCCATTGGCGCAGCTAGGTTGGTGCTGGAAAGTTGGTTAGGATTGCACCCTGAGTCACTTTTGCATTCTTGCCTCTGGAATGAAGAGCAGGGCTTTTTTCCAGGGGCACTGAAGCCCAGCTTATGTCTCCGAGTATTCACTGATGGGGGCAAGAATCGGCCTGGAAGTTCACTAGGAATTATTATTTTTTTCTAAAAAAAGGAAACCAGGAGAATCATTCCATCAGACAGATTATCTACTCCAATTTGCACAGCCTAAAACGTCTCATTAGAGATTGCATGAATACAGAGACAGATTAACCCGTTTGGGCACCCTAAAGCTAAGAGCACCCCCCTCCCTCCCAATCGAGAACTGCCCTCTCCAGCCAGTCCAGACAAAATCCCTCAATCAGTCCACCTCAAATTCCAATAGAACAAGCTTATCTGCTTCACAGGGCAGCAGACTAAAAGACAAGCAAACAAGCAAGCTACCTTGCGACTTCACACAGTATCCAGAACACAAGGTTTATGTCGGCTTGCGGCTATGCCGGGCATGGCAGGTTAGGCACGTGGCTGCCCCAGAGCCCGACACAGCCATCTGGGCTCTTGGGTCATGCAAGACTTTGCAAGACTTTGTGGAGGCTTCTGGTAAGCCCAGAAGCAGCAGAGGTGGAGCTGGGCAGCTGCAGGAGGGGACTGGATAAAGTGGCAGTTGCTCCAGGAATGGAGGAGTAACTCCTTGCCCCTGGACCTGCCGGCAACTAACACCATTGGAGGCCCCAAGGAGAGAGGGGAGCCGACGGAAGGATCAACCCACCCCCACCCTGACAAGGAGGCTAACCCCTGCTGGGCCCCCAACCTGTCAGGGCAGCAGAAGTGGGGCCAAGACAAGTGGAACAGACGCACACCTGCCGAGACTTACCTGAATTGCCAGAGGGAGCCCAAGCGCTCCCTTCCACCACAGTGTTCCGGCTCTGCCAGATTCGACCTGGAAAGGAGAAGACACTCGTATTAAGCCCTACAACAGAACTTGGGACTGCTCTATGAGTGTGCAGAAAGTGCAGAGGAGAGCGACCAAAATGGTTACTGGGCAGGGGCAACTCCCTTATGAGGTCAGGCTACAGGGGCCAGGGCTCTTCAACAGAGAAAAAAGGCGCTGAGGGAGGACATGATTGAGATGTATAAAATTATGCATGGGATGGATAGAGTTGATAGAGGGATGTTCTTTTCCCTCTCTTACAACACCAAAATCAGGGGACAGGGACAAAAAAAGGAGACTTAAAATTGAGAAAAGGGGAGCTAGAGCAGAAAAAAATACGTTTTTACCCAGCGGGTAATCAATCTGTGGAACTCCCTGCTACAGGAGGTGGTGATGGTGCCTGGCCTAGATGCCTTTAAAAGGGGACTGGACAGATTTCTGGAGGGAAAGTCCATCGCAGGCTATAGGCCATGATGGGTGGTGCAACCTCTATTTTAGAAGTAGGCTACCTTGGAATTCCAGATGCAGGGGAGTGGCAACAGGATGCAGTTATCTTGTTGCCTGGATGCTCCCTGAGAGATCTGGTGGGCCATTGTGAGATATAGGAAGCTGGACTAGAAGGGCCTTTGGCCGGATCCAACTGTGCTCCTTACGTTCTCATGAGTGTTAAAGCGCTTACAGGAATAAACTATTCACTCTAGTCTGTTTATGCACCAGAAGGTTATGCAGAGACAAGGGCTTGCCAAGTCCCAGCGATACCCTGGGGCACACGGGGGCACCGATGTAACATGGCTTTATAGGCCAATGGGTTCCCGCCTTGGGTTCCAGTCTCATCAGCTTCAGAAGGGCTGACAGGCAGCCGGGTGGTCATGCAGAAGCAAGATGCAATGGGGGTTGTAGCCCTGAAGTGGTGGCCTTAGAAGGGGAGAGGCCATGAGCAAAATAATCTGCCTCTTCCACTCTCTCAGGACTTCGCTGTTGGCCGCAATGCCATCAGTGCTTGGTGAATTGCATAAGGCAGAGCTCCTATGAAAATCTAATAAAAAATGTCAACTATCTTAGTCAGTGATTAATGTACTAATCACACCAATTAAATATGCAATGATTTCAGCCCTGCAGCAAATGCCTTTTAAAAAAAACCCACTCCATGTTTGATATTGCTGTTCGTCTGGAAAAATACAACTAGCTGTCACAAAACCAACCAGGCCAATCTAGAAGCAAATGGGATGGAAAACCTATTGATGAGCGTTCCTGGCACCATTCGGCGAATGCATTAGAATGATTCAAGGGGAGACATCCTTAAGTTCTCTGTTCACTTGCAAAGATTGTTTGGACTCAGATGAAGGACGACACAGAGGGATAAAACAGCTTTGTGAAGACTTACCTCCTCCAACATTAACCCATTAACCGAGCAAGAAGAAAGCACAAATGACAGTGTCCCATAAGCTGAAATCTTCTAGCAAAATGTTCTCAGAAGAGAGCGTCAAAATGTTTCAAGGCCTGCTTCTGAGGTTCTGCTTCTTGTCCCAGCCACCTTGAAATACAGCTGGGCAGAGCAATCCTGCGCTGGAGCAGGCCGGCAGACTAGCCTGCAGTGCATCCTAAGCAGGCTGGGAGGCTGCTGGAGCTCACCTCAGGGTAGGGGCTATCCAATAAAGGGCTGAGTTAGGCCGGCATAAACTAAGCCAGCAAAGTTTGGCCAACATAAGGGACACTGTAAAGTATGTTTAGACCACTCTTGGAGTCAGAGAGGCCAGCACACAGACGTGAGCCATCCCCCCTGACTCTGAGAGTGGTTCAAACACACTTTAGGGTGGCCCTTGTGCTGGCCAAACTTTGCTGGCTTAGTTTATGCCGGCCTAACTCCAGTTTAGGATTGCACTCTAAGCCAGCGAAGTTGCTGCTGCAAATCCGAGCAGCCCGGATCAAGGCCAACTGGCTGGGGATGGGGGTTAGGATCTGGCCTAAGTTCTGTATCTGCACTCCACCCCATCCCCAGGTCAGCCCATCCACTGGGCCAGCCTTTCTCTGCTCTCCCCATTCTGCCTCCTTCCTGTCTTCCCCAAACCCCTGCACCAGCCAAACCCAGCTGGCACAAACCCTGCTTACTGGGGGTCCGTGGCAGCATCCATGGGTCTGCGTGACTGCCTGCGGCAGCCCAGCACCTCCTCCAATGGCACAGATGTGTCTTATGGCACGTTTGCAACAACACTGGGCCAGCATAATGGACTAACACTGGCCCAGCACCACTACAGGATTGCGCCCTCAGATGCATATCCACAGTGTGAGCAAATATGGATGCTGGCTGGCAACAAATTTCACTGTCACCATCATGGAAAAATGCTTCCCCACAATAACAGAGAATGTATCTGGCCAATAGAACTGTGATAATCCAGCACTGGTAGGAACAATCCTCTCTCATTTCTAGGGACTAGGACAGCACTGCTTTTTCACAAGCAAAGCCTAAGAACATAAGAAGAGCCCTGCTGGATTAGGCCAAAGGCCCATCTAGTCCAGCTTCCTGTCTCTCACAGTGGCCCACCAGATGCCTCAGAGAGCACACAGGACAATAAGACGCCTGCATCCCTTTGCCACTCACCTGCATCTGGCATTCTGATGTAGCCGACTACTAGCATTAGGAGGTTGCACAACCCATCATGGCCTATAGCCCACGATGAACTTCTCCTCCAGAAATCTGTCCAATTCCCTTTTAAAGGCATCTGGGCCAGAAGCACCACAGGAGAAAGGCTGGCCAGATTATTTGAGGGGAAAATATGAGACGAAGAACACTCCAAAATGCAGTGGGAGTGATTGTCAGTCATGTACATTTGAACAGAAACTATTAAAAAATCTGAGCAGGAGATAAAGGGAAGCCAGTTCATCTGGGTCCTTGTGCAAACTTAACCATATTAAACAGGAAAAAAATAATAATGCTACATTTGCAGATGGAGCAGTGCTAACATGCATGCACTTTCCCAAGCAAAATTAAAAGATGCCGAAGAAGGAGGATTTGCAGTGTCTCAAAGAAAAATGTTATCTTGAAGATAGCAAAATATCATTCTCTTCTGTCTCTTATGTTACATTTAATCCAAACCTTACAGGGATTCCAAATCTCAGAAACGGGCAGTCTCTGCTTTTTTTATCCCTTATAAACCAGAAAAATATCTGATTATCTTGCATCTGTCACTGGTAATTGTTCCCTCGTTTCATGAACCCCGGATCTCCTGTTCTCCTGCACGTATGCTAATGTGAAGAAAGCTTGTTAATTTGGTAACCACAAGTAGCTGCTGGCCTTTGGCTTGTCCCTTCCCTGTTTAAAAAGCACTCGGTGTCAGAAGTACGGAGGGTGGATTTTGATTCCTCTGGAGAAACCAGGTTGGAAATGGCAACAGAAAGCTACACTCCTTAATGAGGAGAAAAGGATACCTGACCACAAGGAGATCACATTGACAGCATAAGAAAGATGCTTCAGAGAGTAGCTGGCAACGGGGCCTCCTTGTTACAACAGTTTGTACCTTCTTCAGATATACCTGTTTTTGTACCCTCCAGTAAGACATTTTATCATCCAGCATTGTGTGACAACTGACAAAAGTGCAGAGGGAAAGCCAAGCGACAGCAGCTTGTCACAATACTAGATAAAATCAGAATTATCCATCATTTCTATACCATTCTTCAGAAGGTGGGTTCACGCATTACGTTTCCATCCCGAGTACATGCTCACACGAGTGAATGCAACGTGTGGCATGAGCTGGTCAAACCTACAAACAGCAGCAAGTCACATACATGGCTCTTCTAGGGAGCTTGTACAATCACAAGAACACCATGCAATGTGCATACAGAATCGTGGAACTATCACAATTGTTTCAGCAAACCGAAAATCTCTACATCAGTGTCCCAAGCATTTCACAATATTTGGCTCTTTCATTTTCTATGACCTGCCATCATTACTAAGGTTTGTTATGAAAAATGGATGCCTTCGGGCCCCACAGTGCAGCCCCAAGGCAAAGCAACAAATGTCCCTGACCTTTGAGAAGACCTCCCAGACAGCACCTCCACCTCAGGGGGCACCGCACACCCCATTGGCACAGCTGCATCAGAGCTGGAAAGCTGGATAGGATTGGGCCCGGAAAGCATAAACTGTGAGCCAGATTCAGGCTGAGTTATTTGCAGCAGGCTTTGACCGTGGCAATATTTCAATAACTAGCTCTTTGATCCTGACATTATTTGCTTGTCGATTCACACCAGCCTTTTGGCATGAAAGGAAAAGGGACAGAATGCGCACACCGAACACTAAATCTGCTCTTGAGCAGTTGCCCAGGTGCTTCACCCACAAGTCCAGACTAAAATTTGTGACTCACTCTAGCACAATTGGAGTGACTCAATAGCCACAAAACCATGAACATTGACAAGATAAATTCACCACATGGTAGTTTTCCTCTGTCCTCCAGGACAAAGAAAATAAGTGCAGGAAAGAGAGAGCCTCATCGACCACTTTAGGATTAGAAGTAGTCTGTGCCTTCTCTTGTCTTCCCCAAGCTACATCTGGTTACCTTATGTGGAGGAACCTGTCTTGGAGACCTACAGGTAACAGTGATTGTCAACCTTGGGGTGGCGAAGCTTCAGTTGTGGGGTTGCGGCAACCTATCGGAATGAAAAAGGTTGAAGACCACCAGACTAGAGCACCACCAGGTAAAGAAGGAGGCATCTGGTGTACCCCTTCAGGTACCAGGAGATGGTGTCCCAGGCCTGCTCTGGTTCTTAGCAATTGTGCTGAAATAGCATTTCACTTGTGCCAGGCTTCAGGGTAACTTTTTCTGCTCTCTCTAATATTTGTACAGCGAACAATTTTGGGGTGTGTGTGTAACACAGGTGGGGAGAGTGCAGCAACGGGGTGGGGTAGGCTGATAGGGTCCCGGGAGGGGGGGCAGGATCTGCTGTTGGTCCTCAGCCTCATACTTATATATTTATTTATTGGGGTCGTGGCATGAGGAAGGTTGAAGACTCCGGCTGCAGGAACTACAACAGACCCCACCTACCATTTGCATGTGCATCATCCGACAAGCCACAAGGGCTCCTGCAATACTCCAGCTTGGAGAAGGTACAGCTTGACAAGCAGATGATTAAGGGAGGGAACATGATCGGAATTGCCAGGCATGTTTATGGTGTGGTGTCTTGCAGAGCAGACAAGCCCCCAATTTCCCCCCTGTTGCTCCTAGCTTTGTATCTCAGGCCACCCTTAGCCATTCATCTCCCTTCACAAGATTTATAGTTGCCACGTGCTTGTAGATACCCCATTCCATCCATCCATTGCCAAGCTATACGTATTTAATTCTTAATCCTTTTGTTACAAATTAATCTTCCAACTACCTCCCCGCCCCGCCCCCGCCCCAAAACTGTGTTCTTCATGAAATCCCTCTAATTTTCCTGTATCTTATTGACTCTGAAATGCCAACAATTAAACACAGCATCCAGAGAGGTCAAAAAGGTGGAACATTCTCATGAAGGTGATACCCCAAAGGAGTATCTTTTTGCTTTTCTTCTGTGCTCCCAACAAAGGACACACTCAGATTTAAATTTGCTAACTGCTCTGCTATGTCTCCCCCGCATATTCCCATCATGATATTTTAGCCTTTTAATACCAGCAGAAGCATCACAGGCTTAAAGACTGTTTACAATTAATTTCTTCCCTCTCCTCTCCTTCCCCCTCTACCAGCCCAGACACGTTAACATACACTTTTAAAAAAAGAAGCCAAATCTCATTATGCTATTTTTCTAGCCATGCTCTTAATCTCTCCAGGTCTCATTGTATCATTCCTATATCCTCACCGGTATTCAGAAAACCTTCCAATTTATTATCATCTGCAAATTTCATTAACATGCTATTTACTCCTTCCAGATCATTAATGAAGATGTTAAGTAGGAGGGGACCTGAGCAGGCGAGGGTTGCGAGCTCCCAGGAGGGAAGGGATCGGAGCTGTCCTCACTGCTACTCGCCTCAGGCCGGGAAGCTTCTCACGAGAGAGAAAGCAGAAAAACAGTTACTGCATCTTCCCTAATATTCCCTATAATACCCTTTCAATGATTGTGGAGGCCATTGTTTTCTCTAGGCCAGCGTTTCCCAAACTGTGGGTTGGGACCCACTTGGTGGGTCACAACCTGATGACAGGTGGGTCACAGAATGATGGGAGCCGCCATCTTGGAAGCGGCAGATCTTACTCTGGCTAAATTCCTTCTCTGAGTGTTGTCTGAATTTTAAAGTGAAGGTCTTTTTTTAACTTTGTTAACCTTTTGTTAACCCTAAGTCCTCCTTCACATTGCTCTTGCGGCCTGGAATTGCTCCAGCGGTGAGGGGGAGTGGCCGCTTACATAGCACGTTGTGGCACCATCAATACTTAGGGTTGTGACTTCCCTTCAGCTACTCCGCTGCAGGAAGGGTGTATGTGTGTCAAAGGGGATGCGGAATGTGCTGGTGGATAAAGAAGTATGCCTTCAGGTCAAAGTTTGGTCCACGTAGGAAGTTGCATTATAAAGAGTCAGACCATTGGTGCATCTATCTCAGTACTGTCAATGTGATTTGACTGGCATTAGCGCTCCAGGATTTCAGGCAGGAATTCTTTTTTTCTGCCCTATCTGGAGATGCCAGGGATTGAACCTGGGATCTTTTTTATGAAAAGAAGATGCTCTTCTGCTGAACTCTGGCTCCTCTCTAAGGGTCTAAACATATGACTCAGCCAGAGGCAGATCTAAGGGAGGACAAAGCTCTAAGTTTTGCAAGAAGCCTTACCTTGCAGTGGAAATCACTCCTCTCCTGCACCGTTTTAGCCAATCCTCACAGGGAAAAGCAACATCTTGGCGTTGCTTACTGGCTCCAGCAGCAAGGGAGAGGAGGGATTTACATGACAGGGTAAGGCTTCTTTGCCCTCCCTGTAGATCCGCCTCTGGACTCAGCATGGTTCAGTCTAGCTTAGATCTCAATTCACACTGAGGGCGCAATCCTAACCTGCACTGGAGCAGCACAGGCCAGCAGGGCTGTGCCATATCTAGCACAGGTTGGGCACGGCATGGGGCCTTCATGGGGCAAGGTAGGCACCAGCCAGCGCAATGGGCTACTCAGATATGCGCCTGCTGTATAGAGGCACAGATCTGAGTTCCCTGTGCAGCTCGAATCAGGGCCACATGGGCCACGGATAGATGTTTGGATACAGCCATTAGGCTGCATCCAAGCTCCACTCCCTCCCCACCCGGTTCCTCCCTCCTTGATGATGTCACTTCTGGCAACGACATCACTTCTAGGTTAATGACATCACTTCTAGTAGGTCCCGACATGAGTGTCATTCTAAAAAGTGGGTCCTGGTCTAAAACGTTTGAGAACCACTCTGCTAAAGGACTGATGGTGCTCTGCTCCCCATGCCATATTATCACAAGCACTATTTTTTCAGTAGCTGGAGAGAGGAAAAACATCGGCACATGATGCGAACTTACGTTTAATACTTGTATTAGCCCCATGGATTCATTATGACCCAGGCAATAGCTAGCAGCTTCAATATGCATCTTATCTATTAAAAATACCTGAGAGATTCCCAACAAATGTTTGCTAAGAGTTACAGTCACAGAAGTCAGTACAAATCTCCCCAACACCATCAGATTCAAGGATGCTGCTAATAAAAGCAACTTACCCATACAGAGACTCGTTCATTTCAGGGGTGTAGCTAAAGAAGTGCAGGGGGGTGCAATTGCACCAGGCAACAATATAAGGGGGCAATAAGCTGAGCTTGACACTAATGGCCAAAATGGTGAAAACATTGGTATGTATGAATAATACCATCATGTTGTATATCACTGGAAAGGAAATTTAATGCAGAATGAAATGAAACAAACCAGAGTGTGATATCTTTACTCTATCAAAATGTATGGCCAAAAACCCAAAGAAAGCAAAAATACAACTATGATGTCACTTCCTATAGTGACGTCACTTCTGGGGCAACATTTTGCCCTTTGCACTGGGCTACACTTTCATTAGCTACACCCCTGGTTCATTTAACCACTAACTCACCAAAATTCAACAATGCAGAATCATAGACACACAACATGCCAAATATCATTAGGAAAGCATTTTATGATATCTAGTAACTAGCCGCTGTTTCAGTTTACAGTAGTTGAAGGAGAGGAGGACAGTCTTTGAAAGTACAGGTGAGCCCCCGTATCCACAAATTCCAAATTTGTGGTTTCAATTATCCACAGATGCGGAGGGCTTATCTTCATTTTTTCTTTGGGTCACTAAAAAAACCTCTTGCTTGAGAGGGCAGAAGGTCTGGTCGAGAGGGTTAAAGCCGCAGTAATTGCCTGAAGATAAGATCCGAAGGTCGCTAGTTTGAGACCACCGGAAGCTTCCGTGTGCAGCAGACCTCGAGAATGCGGCTGATATGATCTGAGCTGCCTCAGCTACCTGTGAGAGGGGGAGTTGTGCTGGGCGGCCAGCTGTTCTTTGGTGAGAGCAAAGAAGCAGATTTTCAGCCAGTGGAAGGCAATCATGCAGCGAGAAAGAAGGACTGGACGATGAAAGTGTCATCTGCATGTAGTTCTTGAAAGATTAGAACTTTGTTTGTGATTTGTAAAAACCCTTGCAGTTTAGAAAATGCCTGCCTATGTAAACCGCCTTGAATTAAAGTCAAAGAAGCAATCTGATGACCAAGAAAGGCGGTATATAAATACTATTATTATTATTATTATTATTATTATTATTATTATTATTATTATTATTGCTGCTCCGGGGTGGGGGAATGCAATACTTAACATGGGTTCCCTCTTCTCCACATTTTCAGGTAACAATGGGGGCCAAGGAACCTATCCCCTGCAGAAACTGGGGATGTCTGTGTATTTAAAGAGACACACAATTATGCTAATCCAGTGGATTGTGAGAACACACTAATTTGACTAATCCAGAATAAAGTATTTATCCTATTCATGTATAAGTCTAAAAATTTATGCCTGATAATTGACCCTGAAAACATGGATTGACATATACACAGCTCTCTCTCTCTCTCTCTCTCTCTCTCTCTCTCTCTCTCTCTCTCTC
>JAJKFI010000060.1:1495976-1509615 GCA_029204185.1 Lerista edwardsae
CTCTCTCTCTCTCTCTCTCTCTCTCTCTCTCTCTCTCTCTCTCTCTCAGCTGTGCTTTCAGCAAGAGCGACTCAGCCCAGCAGTCACTCCATTCAGCAAGAAGAAGGTGGTGAGCAGGGTGGAAGGAGAAGAGGAAGAAAGGAAGACGTGTGGGGGGGGGGGAGGAGCTTGCAATTGTAATGCCATTGGGCTCAGGAGACCAGCCACAATGTAAAGTGGGCTAGATGCAGCCTGTGAGCCATCGTTTAATGAACTTTGGGCAAGGCACTGGGCTTCCAGCTTGCTTCCAGTCTGCCTGTCCCCACTTTGCCAGTCTGGGTGCCACCAGGGAACCTCTGGCTGTGGCAAACACTCTCTGCCTCCATTCCTAAGATGCATAATGGGAGTTCTGATTGCTGGTTACTGTAAGACACTCTGCACAAAACTGCCTCTTCTAAAAAGGAACCAACACTTTTTCACATGCAATTGAGCAAGGTATGCACGAAGCGGCTTTCTTCAACTGTTCAATATAACAATACAAAATCATCCAACTATATCCACTTTCATCTGTGAGCCTCAATGCAGAGACTAAGAGGCATGCAAGTCATTTTACAGACAGGGGACTGACCGGAGGACAAGTTCACATAGGCCCATTCAGCAGTCAACAAGTGCAACATCCCTCGCAGGTAAGAAACAGCCATCATGGTTCAACATTGCAGACTGAGCGTTGAAATCCCTGGCAAAGCACAAGGCGTTTCAACTGAAATGATTCACACATTCAGATGTAGGGCAGTCAGAGAGAGAAATCGTTGGATGACGAAGCAGGTCGCATGGACATGGGATTTACGCACATGTTTGTCAGCTTTAAGGCATGGGGACCTCCGAGCCTTGATCCGAACACCTGACCCACAAGAGTCAGGCCCATTTATGTACAGGCACATTCAACATAACCCTTCCACTTGCTTATGGGCCAAAGAGGCAGGCTGCAGACTCCTGGGCCTGTTCTAGAAAGGGAGCCTGGCTCACAACAAACCAGAGGCTGAATGCTTTAATGAATTCCGCTGCATTCATACAATTATGAGCCTGGTGAGCTAAAGCCTTTTTTTTTTAATTGCAAGGATTTTTTTTCTTTTTTTGTGATGAGACAGAAACAGAAATAAACAACGCCCACATTTCTACATTTCAGATAAGAGCAAATACAGACATGATTTATTTGCACGGTTCTGTTTTTCTCAGTGCTGAATCCATCAGTGTACTCAAAACGTAAACGTCACTTAGGGCGCAATCCCGCCAACATGGCGCCCACGCAACCTGTTCCATTGGCACTAGGTCACTAGGTCATCCCCGCATCGGCGCCAGAGCTCTTGGGCCGATGCTACCAGTAGCATTGGCACAAGAGTGCCGACGGAGAGCCTCCCTTGCGCCAGCCAAACTCGGCTGGTGCAAGGGAGGTTCTGGGAGGAGGGCGGGCGGGTGGGAGGGGGGAACTGGGTGGTGGTGGGCAGGCCGGCCCAGGGAGGGGGTGGGGCTGGGATGCGGCCATTAGGCTGCATCCAAGGCCCCATACAGATGGCCCCAATTAGGGCCATGCAGCTTCCTTGATTCTGTGCCTGCTAAATAGCAGGTGCAAATCCGAGGAACACTATGGGGAGGCCCGAGCCTCCCCTGGGGCAAGGGGACAAACGTGCCCTTGACCTGGGAAGGCTCCCCAGTGCACCTAAAATGCAGGGCCTCACCAATCCAGCGCAATTTAGGATTGCACTCTTAGATACAAAGCATTATCCTGAAAAGGATATGGAGTTCTTTCGACTTTCAAAAAGTGTGACTTATTAAAAACAATGCCTTCACTTCCTGCTTAATGACATCACTTCCGGCCCTAGATTTTAAGGGGGTCCCAACAGGTTGTCGTACCAAAAAAAAAGGGTCCTGGTGCATAAAAAGGTTAGGAACCACTATATTAGATCTAGCCCAGTCCACGGGGACAATAGAGAACATGTCTTTGTCCTCTTCTGTCATGTAGTAACCAAAGCCCACCAAAGACCTCCTAACACCCAATGCAGGGAAACATCCTCTCCTTAAGAGACAGCCTGTCAGCCACTTCTTCCTCCACTGCTGTTCCTCCCTCTCCCTGGATTTGAAAGGAAAGGAGGGAACTGGGTAGAAAAGTGTGGAAGAGAGTGGTGGGCTAGAGGGTCTCTGAGCATCTCTTCTGCTTTGTTCTTCAGTTTCTGGAATCCGGGGAGGAGGAACACAGGCAGGCCGGTAGAGGTGGACAGCAGGTTTTCCCACCACCACCGCCCATCTGCTTCCTGCACTGACTATTTCCCAGTTGACCTTAGAATGGACCATCCTCGCTAGTATTTAGCAAACTTACAAACCACCAAACTATTTACACCTGACTCAGTTACACCTCAGTTACACGTGCTTCGGGGCAGTGATGTCCAGATGGTGGCTTCCCACATTGTTGGTTGCATAGTTTACCATGAAATGCAAGTGGAGGAAGAATTTGCTGATGAAAGAATCACAAGATTGTGCAAGATTTTTGGATTGGGGAGCGAAGAAAACCATCTCTCTACATTCTCTCATGTGACATCTCTGCTAATTCTGCCAACCCCCCATGTACCTGTGTGGGCTAGATGGAGGCATGGAGTATTGGCAGAGGCCTCCTGTGCCTTATGGGTATTAGGTACACTGCATCAGTGCATAAGACACCAATCTGGGATCACCCTGTGAACTTCTGCATATATTTTGCCCTTGGAATAGTGTACCTCTAAGGGTATACTAAGGGTACACCTCTAAGGGTACACTAACTTACATTCCTCTAAGCAACTCTGTCCCTATATTGTCACTTGCTAGACCAGATCATTTTACTTAGCTTTTGTTAAGTCAATTTCAAGCCAGGAAAAAGAGTGAGAGACTTTAAACATCTGACTTTTGGAGAGGGGCAGTTGAACACTTGCTTTGCGTGCCAAAGGTCCCAAGTTCAATCCTTGGCATCTCCAGTTAGGACTAGGAAGGATCCCTGTCAACAATCCTAGAGAGCCACTGCCAGACAGTGTAAACAGCCCTGAGCCAAGATGGACCAATTGGCTGCCTGGTCTCTCTCTCTGTGTGTGTCAGCGCAATCCTATACCCCCCTTAGCACTGGCACTGCACTCTTGCACCAGCCGAACGCTATCGCGAACATGCCGTAAAGCGCGTCCGCGTTGGCACTATGGTGCTTGGCCAGCACTCGGGCACCACCACGACCGTCGGCAGCACTGACCATGCGCCAGTTGAGCACCGGCATTGCTCAGTCGGCGCAGGGCCTCCGCGAGAGCATTCCAGAGGCGTTCTGGGGGTGTAACTGGGCGGCGCGGTGGGCGGAGATGGGGGTTGTGACGCAGGACGGCCATACTGCCAAATCCTAACACCCGTTCTCGGCCAGGGCGGCCCCGATTTGGGCCGCTCCTGTCCATGTTCCTCTGTGCTTGTAGAACAGCAGGCGCAGATCCGAGCAGGCCCATAGGGGTGACTTGGCTTATGCAGGTGCAAGGGGGAAACCTCCCCTTGTCCTGCACATTGCTGCTGTTGCCTCCTAATGGGCCTTGGGATATGACCTTGCTATGTCAGCCTTACTAGGCCGGCACAGTGTAGGATTGCGCCCTTTCTCTGTGTGTGTGTGTATGTTATGTGCCTAATTCACATATATTTGTGGTTATGAATCACTGTCACATTCTCCAACCGAAGAAGTCTTCAGTGATGTAATTGAAACAAATAGAAGTAGATCAGTAGTGCTGAGTAATCCCTTACTGGGAATGAACAGTCCATAATGTAAAGTAATGTCATGACAGCCACTGAGGCAGGGGTTGCAGAGACCTGAGGAGGCCTGCATTCAGATTCCCCCTCAGTCATGAAGCTTAAATGGGGTTTTTGAGAAGTCTGTCGTGTGTGTCCCCTCTTACACACACACACACACACACACACACACACACACACACACACACACACTAAGGGCGCAGTCCTAACATGGAGTTAGGCCGGCACAGTTAGGCCAGCAAAGTTTGACTGGCACATTTGGGCCACTCTCAGAGTCAGAGGCCAGCACACAGGCGTGCCCCATCCTCCCTGACTCTGAAAGTGGTCCAAACGGGCTTTACGGTGGCCCTTGTGCCGGTCAAACTTTGCTGGCCTAACTGTGCCAGCCTAACTCCAGGTTAGGATTGCACCCTATGTTACTTATTCATTGGGATAACCTCACAATGCCACCCCAAACTCTTTGGAGGAAGTATGGGGTTAGGTGTAACTTTGAATTCTGAACACATGAAGCATCCTTCTACTGAATCAAACTATTGTCTACCCATTGGCGATGAATGGCTATCCATCGTTTCAGACAGGATTTTTCTAGGGCTTAACTGGAGACACAAGGGCCTGGGGTCTTCTGCATGGATTGCATCTGCATTTGCTCCACCACTCACCCATGGTCTTGTCTAGTCCAGAATTTGACCAACTTTCCACTTACATAAGCCTTTTCCTGTTTGCATGCTGGCTGGGTTGAGTGCCAAACATAAGCTGTAGGCCCTGATCCAGCCTACCTAGAATCTAGCTGCTGAAATGTGGGGACAGATGATGTTGTAAGCACCACAAAACAGTAGCGTGCACACAACTCCTTAGTGCTCTCACCACCTGTGCCCTGGAGGAGTTTCATCAGAAGTAGCAAAGGTTGAGAAACATAAAACAGGAAAGTGAAAGGAGAAACACTTTTGGGCATACCTCTGTGCCTTGAGGACCTACAAAAACCATCTTCAGGCCATCTCCATCAGGGTCTCGTTTCCACTACTGCACATGGAGGTTGTACTTCAGGAAAACGGGAAAAGGCAGGTGCTTCTCTATCTGCGGACGGAGCTGGCAAGTGCTCAGACACATGCTTTCTAGTGAGATGCCTGGGAAACCTGCCTTCTCCATTCTTTCCAACAACAATGCACACCCACGCACACAATGCCAGCAGAAGCTGGATAACTACTGCCCCCTTTCTAAAGTGGGGTAATGTGACATTTCTTCTCAAGCTAGTCAGGCGCACAAGGATGCGTGAACATGTGTCACTGGCACGAGGGGCACCTGCCCCCTCCCTGCAAAGAGAGGGTGACCTTCTGGCAGGCTCGTCTAGACTGACAGGGAAGGGTGTGTGTGTATGTGTGCTTTTCCTGCAAATTAAGCTCATAAAAGATTACATGCTATGAACACCACGACATTTTCCAGAGTGTTTTGTAGCCAAGCTTCACACATCCACTTGATCTTGCTTGAAATTGCCCCATTCCAATAACAGAGGTCCATCCTGCTCCCAAACGCATCTGAAGGGACCCCAACAACAAGGTTTCCGCCATCCCAATTGTTTGTTGTTTTAGAAGTTGATTTGGGAGAATAGGAGACACAACCACTTGATGTGTTTCCAGCTTCACTCTAAGGAGGGACCTACATTTCTAGTGCAAGCACAAATACAAAAACAACACACAAAACCCCAAAAAGATGAGAAGGGGGTTGAAGAGGAGAGTCAGAGACCACTGGCAAGGGGTGCTTTTCATTGCCATCCAATATTTTGACAAGATCACCAGAACGCAGGAGAAACAACAGCAACCAACTATTGCCGTAAGATGGTAGAATCAGAAGTGGAGCCTTAAACAGAACCAGACACAATACCAGACCGATTTGATCAATCTTTTTCTGCCTGAGAGACAAAACGATCCAACCTGTGATTTGTTTGCGGTGCCAGTGGTGTCTTTCATTTATAACGCAATGATCCGTTCCGAAATTATACCCCCCACACAGCTTCAGCTACTTCTCACCAGACATCATGGAACAAACTGAATTCACTTGAGCATTAGAAAATGATACATAAGTGGGGGTGGGGTGGGGTGGGGTGGGGTGGAGGGTGGAGAGAGATGGGAAGGAGCGATGGCTAAATATTTGCCAGTATACATGGTTTTGCTTGTTTTTGTTGTGTAACTTCATAAACTTGCCCCTAATTGAAGTGGCTCTTCCAAATGCGCCGAATAATGAAAATAATTAATCATCTGAAACATTATAAAGTACATTCCAACTGCTGTGCTCTCTGGGGTACTTTGGGCTATGGCACACACAATTGCTGGGAAATAACCACAAAAGGATCAACACACACACACACACACACACACACACACCAAATATTAAGAATCCAAATGCTTCAAGTGTGTATTTCAATTCAAGCTAGAGAACTGTGACAGAGAAGTATCTTGATCAAAACATATTTCACAATGAGATGGTTTTAACCAAAAGTTAAATGCAGAGAGTCTCCTCTACTAAGATGATTTTCTTGAAAACATCCCCCACCATCTCCCACCCACACAAAACAAAAAAGCACCCATGTCAGCTATCGTATGTCCTTGGATTATTCATACTTGCTGTATCATATTTTTAGACACATGAACACACACATAAAGGGACTCGCACGTATTTTTTCCCTGTAACAGTTTTGCAGATAGACCACTGGTTACATGCTCCTGAGCTCTGATCCCCTTAACAATTATCGCCTATTGTATTCAGCCAATGCAAGCAGCCCCTCACAGAGAGAAATAACTTTTTTTAAAAAAAGAAACTGCCAGTATTGCAGACACATCTAGCCTAATTTTTTTTCCAGCCCAAAGAAGAAGCAGGTGCTGAAGTGAATGCTTCAGGGAAAAGGGTTTCCAAGTTTTGCATTTAAGCAAAGAAAAAAGGTGCAGAACATTAGCTGAGCTGAGCCAGTTTCCTACTCACCTTTGCATGGAAGAGAAACCTCCAAGGTGGGGGGAGAGGAAAAAAAAAGTCCAGGTCAGAGGAGAAGTTTGAAAAAGAAGATGATCTGAAAAATTCCCAGTCAGAAAAAGCGCCCCCCCCCCAGAAGATGATGAAGATCAGCTGAGCACCGGGGAGTGGAGAATATGCAGGAGAGATGCAGGCAGTTGTGTTAGATCCATCGCTGTAAGCAGAGAGTGCAGGCAGGCTGGAGAAGACTCGAAGGGACAATGCATGTTAAGAAACGTGCTTCTTCCCAGGCTGGACTCGGAAAGGCTGCAGACCCCCGGCTAACACTGCCTGCTGCTGTCTTTTGGAAAGGGTGGGCGCAGAGGGGCAAGGGATTGCCAGCCGGCTGCCTTAGAGGAGAGCCAGGTGAGCCTCAGAAGGAGGGGGGAGGGGGAGGAGAAGTTTGGTGGGGTAGCTGAAGAGGGAGAGGAGCGTGTGTGCTGCCCGCTGCTGCCTTCCCCGGTTCCCTCCCCGCCTCTCACGGTGTGCTCCGCGGAGGCTCAGAAGTGCATGGTACTGGGAGAGCGACGGAATCACTGAACGCAGAGAGAGAAATCGCTGTCCTTCTAGTGACACCAAATGTCTTTAGGGGAAACCTACAATTACTGAAATACAGCTTTAGAAGATAAGGGGATGAAACTCTTCCCCCCAACCCCAACACCTGCACCCTTTTAGGGCCCAGCTCCCCACTGTTGGGATCAGGAGGACTAGCGCACCCCGTAACCCAGGCATTTCCTACCCTACCGAGCTGAATTCCCCTCTGTAGTAGTAGTAGGCTTTTGGGTTTGTTCGTTCGTTCGTTTGTACATACAGGCATGCCCCGGTATCCACTGGGGTTCCGTTCCATACCCCACCGTGGATACCAGAAACTATGGATACTGGGGACCCCTTTTTAAAGATAGGGAAACATCAGTGGGTTTGCTACAAAAAAAGCTTTTTTTAAAAAAAGAGGTTTGTTTAATGTTCCCCTCTCTTTAATAGGCGTTTCAGTATCCCTGGATAACTGAAACCGTGGATACTGAATCAGTGGATACTGGGGTATGCCTGTATTGCCTTTCTCCAACACTTACGGCGGCTCACAACATAAGAGCAATAATAATGGTTGAAACAATACTAAAAACATTCAGGGTAAGAACAATTAACACATTAAAGCAGAGCAAACCCAGGATCACACACAACTATTATATTAGAAGTCCCACTTCTTAAAAATGCCAACCCACCTCACTCAAGAGCCTTCTGGAATAAAAAGGTCTTGAGGACGCACCCAAAGGCCTCCAGAGAATGAACCGTTCTTAATTCCAGGGGGAGGGAATTCCACAAATGAAGTGCCACCACCAAGAAGGCCCTATTTCTAGCTGCCACTCCCCTCACCTCTGCTGGTGGCAGCACAATCAAAAGGACGGATTAGGAGTATATGGGCAGGAGGGTCTGGAGGTATGGGCAGAGTGGAAGAGTTTCCACCTCTTAAACCTGAAGGTCACCTGGGACGGCAGTTCAAGTCAGCCGGAAGTCACCGTGAACTGCCGATAAGTGCAGCTGACAGAGGATGAGTCTCTCCAGCTGGTGAGAGGAGCGGAGATGACGACCCTTCCAGTGAGAGTGGAGGAGTGCCTGTCAAGCTGTGCATGGGAGTGTGAGCAGCCAGAGAGATGCTGGACTGTGAAGGAGACCACCTGGACTGTAACTTGCTTGAAAGATAGAACTCGTGATTGTAACAACCCCTATATGGGGTTGAGAAAAGCCTGCCCATGTAAACCACCTGGATTAAAGTCAGAGGAGAAATCCAATGACCAGAAAGGCGGTATATAAATACTGGTATTATTGTTATTGTTATTGTTATTTATTTATCTAATGTATTTTTATACCACCTTTCTCCAGATTTCACTGGACTCAAGGCGGTTTACATGGGCAGGCTGTTCATAAACCCCATTTTTCAATTGGGGCTTTTACAACTACTGTTCTATGTACCATTCACAGAACCCTCAATTTCTTCGGATGATTCCCTTTCAGTGTGTGGTCATGATCCTGGCTGCACTCTTGCACTTTCTGAGCCTTCACAGTCCACCACAGATCACACCTTGGCCAGTTCTTTTGTCAGCTGACTCCTCCACACTCCTCCCATTCCTCCACAAGCTCTGTCAGTGACTTCCCGTCTCCCATCCAAGGCCAATCCAAAGCTGATCCTGCTTAGCATCTTCAGGCAAAGGCAACAGCTCGTTATTGTTATAGAAGGAGGTGGTCTCTCAAATACCCTGGTCCCAAGTCAAAAAAGGCTTTGAAAGTCAAAACTAGCATTTTGTATTCAGCCTGGACAAGAGCCGGCAGCCAGTGGAGTCATCAAAGCAACAGCTCGAAGCTTGAAGCCCGCCCCAGGGACCACCCCCTGTTATGCATTTACCGAAAAGCCCCTCCTCGGACTCCCAAGTAGTCACTTCCAGCCAGTTACCGGAATGAAGTATTTTCACAGAAAATACACCTGTTTTAAGGGTGGGCAAAATGGCTGGTTGTGGGGATTTCGGGGCCAGACTCTTCAATGAGGAAGGCAGCCCTTCGGGCCAGCGTAGCATGTGGCCAACGTATGGCCTGCATCACAAGCTGGTACAATTACTAACTAAAAAACCACCCCACTGATGCAGCTGAACCAATGGGGCACATGCTGCATCTTACGGGGGGGGGCAGCCCTGGAGGCCTCCTTGAGGCAAGAGAACATTTGTTCCCTTCCTCTGGGGCAAGCCTCTGCCCCCCCCCATGATCCAAGGAGAGTATATGAGAGAAGGAGTGGGGGAAGGAACGTGGACAGGATCTTGGCACACACCTGAGCTCCTGGGGTCCACCCCTCCCTCCCATCCACCCACCCCCTCACCATCCAGGCACTTCCCTGTTCCTTCCCCCACACCATTTCTCCCCCTGCCTGCCCCTGCCTCCAACTTCCTGGTCCTGGCGGTGGTGGGTGCATGGCTGTCACCCATGCGTGCATGCAGGCCGTCACAGCAGCTCTTCCACCAGCGGGACGCTTATAGCCCACTCCTGAGCTGCCCGGTTCCCCAAGGAGCAGCCGTAGCAAAATGGCTACAAAATGGCTCCTATGGGGGCTGCAGCAGCTGTAGGAGGCACTTCGGAAGGAGGGGATGTTCATCCCCTAGGAAAGGGCGCAGGGCTGCCAATGGGCCTCCTCAAGTCTGTGCCGGCCATTTTGCAGGGCAGACGTGAGGGCCTCCATGTCCAGCCGCGTGGTCCAACACAGAGGATAGGATCTGGGGGTGGAGGCCAAACACTGTCCCACCCCCTTTTCTGCCCTCCCCACACCCTCCCCACGCCCCAAATGAGCTCGGCGGTGGTGGAAGCAGGGGGGTTACTTAGCACTTGGTGGCTCTGTGTCACATCCTGCAGGTGCTGGGGCCTGGCGCTGGGCCGGCGGTGGCAGCAAGCCTGTATCGACAGCGCTTGAAGTGCCTCACGGCCCTTTCCCAAGACTGGTGCCAGTTGTAAGGCCTCACCGCCAGTGAGTGTGCCAGTGCCCTCTTCCCAGGTAGGGAAACCCTGGACAGCAATGTAGATACCACTGAACTGGATGGACAAAGGGTTTTAACCATCATGAAGTAACTTCACATATTCACTAAGTACTGAAATAAGGACTTTCTTTATGACAAATATGCTCAGGGCCAAACTGTTAATTGGATGAATGTACAAGAACAGCCTTGCTGGATAGATCCGACCAATGCGGTGCCCAGCCCACCAGCAGGTCCCCCAGAAGCCAGCCAGATGCCTCCAGGAAGACCGCAATGAGGGCATGAAGTCAACGTGTGCTGTCCCCACCCCAGCAACTGGTATTTACTGGTATACTGTCACTGAAGACGGAGGTTCCACTCAGGCATCCTGGCTAATCGCTTCTGATCAGCGTATTCATGCAAACTAGGTACATTATTAACATTATAATTCCTTTTCCAAGCTATTTCAGCTCAAGAACGTGGAGGACGACCGCCACGTCTTTGTGGCAGGGATTTCCATACATTAAAATCTGGAATTAATGAAGAATCGTTCTGCCTGAATTTGCTGCCAAACCGTTTCATCAGGATCACAGTGAAAGTATTTGGCAGCAGATTTGGGCCAGAGAAGCAAAAAGAAGAAAAATATTCTTTGCTAGTATTACAGGAGGAAAATTATATTTCTCTATCCACTACACTGTGTAGTAATTTGATATGTTTCCAGTATGTTTCCTGTCTATCAGCCCAATCCTAACTAAATTCCCCCATGCCAATGCAGGGGCATCAGTGAGGGCTACGCTGCATCCTGTGAGGGAATTTGGTTGCTGGAGATCGGGCCCCTTTGGTAAGCCCTAGCAGCCACAACAGTTTCAATTTGGACTGGTGCCAGCAATACTACTGGAGCAAGTCTGCATTGATCCATGTCAGCTGATCAGACCCAGGAGGGGGGATAGGATACAGCATGTGCTGGCACCGCCAATCCCACTCCCTCTGGGGCTTGATCCACTCACCCCTTCCCTTGTTGTTTCCCCTTGCCTGTGCTGGTCTTGCCTGCAGGCATCCTTCTCCTCACCGATGATGCAGGAAGGCTCTGGCCTTCCTGCCAGCATATGCAGCCTTTGCGCCATCACAAAGTGCCTTCCATAAGAACATAAGAAGAACCTCGCTGGATCAGGCCAAAGGCCCATCTAGTCCAGCTTCCTGTATCTCACAGCGGCCCCACCAGGTGCCCCAGGGAGGCATGAGACACAAGACGCTTGCATCCTGTTGCCACTCCCTTGCACCCAGTACTCTGAAGTAGCCTACTACTAAAGTAAGGAGGTTGCACAATCCATCATTGCCTATAGCCCACGATGGACTTTTCTTCCAGAAATACATCCAATCCCCTCTTAAAGGCATCAAGACCAGATGCTATCACCACCTAATGTGGCAAAGAGTTCCACAGATTAACTACCCGCTGGGTAAAAAAGTACTTCCTTTTATCTGTTTTAACTCTCCTAACCCTCAGTTTTAGCGGATGCCCCCTGGTTCTGGTGTTTTGAGAGAGGGAAAAGAACATCCCTCTGTCTACCCTATCCCTTCCATGCATAATTGTGTATGTCTCAATCATTTGCCCCCTCAGGCGCCTTTTTTCTAGGCTGAAGAGCCCCAAACGCTACAGTCTTTCTTCGTAAGGGAGGTGCCCCAGCCCAGTAATCATTTTCATCGCTCTCTTCTGCACCTTTTCCAACTCCACTATGTCCTTTTTGAGGTGCAGCGACCAGAACTGTACACAATATTCCAGGTGTGGCCTTACCATCGATTTGTACAATGGCATGATAATATTGGCTGTTTTATTCTCAATCCCTTTTTTAATTACCCCAAGCATGGAATTGGCCCTCTTAACTGCTGCCGCATACAGGGTCGATACCTTCATTGAATTGTCCACCAGCACCCCAAGATCTCTCTCTTGAGCTGTCACAGACAGCTCAGAACTCATAAGCCTATAGGTGAAATTTTGGGTTTTTGCCCCAATGTGCATCACTTTACACTTTCTACGTTGAAATGCATCTACCATTTTGCTGCCCATTCCCCCAACTTGGAGAGATCCTTCTAGAGCTCTTCACAATCCCTTCTGGTCTTCACCACCCGGAAAAGTTTTGTGTCATCCGCAAACTTGGCCACCTCGCTGCTTATCTCTGTCTCCAGGTCATTTATGAACAAGTTGAAAAGCACGGGCCCCAAGACAGATCCCTGGGGCACTCCGCTTTTCACCTCTCTCCATTCTGAAAATTGCCCATTGACCCCCACTCTCTGTTTTCTGGCCCTCAACCAATTCTGGATCCATAAGAGGACCTGCCCTCTTACTCCCTGACTGTGAAGTTTCTTCAGCAGTCTTTGGTGGGGGACCGTGTCAAATGCCTTCTGAAAATCGAGGTATATGATATCCACAGGTTCACCCACATCCACGTGCCTGTTGACCTTTTCAAAGAATTCCAAAAGGTTTGTGAGGCAAGACTTACCCTTGCAGAAGCCTTGCTGACTTTCCTTTAGCAGTACTTGTTCCTCTACATGTTTTAGGATTTTATCTTTGATGAGGCTTTCCACCATCTTACCCGGAACAGACGTTAGGCTGACAGGCCTGTAGTTTCCAGGGTCCCCCCCTTCTCCCTTTTTTAAAGATTGGCGTGACATTGGCTCTCCTCCAATCCTCTGGCACCGTGGCCATTTGAAGGGACAAGTTGCATACTCTAGTTAAGAGGTCAGCAACTTCGTTCTTTAGTTCCTTAATTACTCTTGGGTGTATACCATCTGGGCCTGGTGACTTATTTATATGTAGTTTATCAATTTGATCTAAAACATCTTCTTTATTAACCAGTATCTGATTTAATTCCTTCGTTAGGAAGGGCTGTTCGGGCTGTGGTATCTGCCCAAGTTCTTCTGCTGTGAAGACGGACGCAAAGAATTCATTTAATTTCTCTGCAATCTCCAAGTCCCCTTTTATCTCATCTTTCCCTCCCTCACCATCCAGTGGGCCAACCGCCTCTCTGGCAGGTTTCCTGCTTCTAACATATTTGAAGAAGCTTTTATTATTCCCTTTTATGTTGCTAGCCATGCGTTCCTCAACCGCTTTCTTGGCCTCCCGTATCACCTTCTTACTTGTCCTTTGCCAGAGTTTATGTTCTTTTTTGTTCTCCTCATTGGGGCAAGACTTCCATTTATGGAAAGAAGCTTCTTTGCTCTTTACAACTTCTCTAACTTTGTTTGTCAGCCATGCAGGCACCCTCCTGGACCTTGTCGAACCCTTCTTTCTTTGCGGTATACATTTCCGCTGGGCCTCTACTACTGTTATTTTAAACAGCCTCCATGCAGCCTGGAGGGATTGGACTCTTTTTACC
>JAJKFI010000060.1:1510015-1566802 GCA_029204185.1 Lerista edwardsae
TCATTTCAAGATCACCTTCAAGTTTTTGATCGGGAGGACGATAGCACACCCCCACTATTACATTGCTAGCAGTTCGAAAGCACCTAAATTCAAGTAGATAAATAGGGACCACTTTGGTGGGAAGGGAATGGCGTTCTGTGCGCTACGGCGTAGAGTCATGCCGGCCACATGACCATGGAAGCTTGTCCTCAGACTAAACGCCGGCTCTACAGGCTTTGAAATGGAGATGAGCACCGCCCCCTAAAGTTGGGCATGACTAGACCATTCGGTTGTGGGGAAATGTTTACCTTTTTATCTTTTTAATAGGCTTCCCAATATTCATGGCACCTATGGATAACCAAAACGGGTGGATATCGAATCAGTGGATACTGGGGCACGCCTGTAATACAAACATTAGTGCAAGTGGGTACAAGTGGCAAAATTACGTCAAGGCTATAGATAAACAAAAAACAAAAACAAACCAGCTATGACTTGCCCTGAGCCCATGGGGTAGAGCGGGCTAGACATCCAATTTAAAAAATAATGTGGTTTCCCAAATTGTGATGTCTACCCCACTTGTTTTGCAGTTTTCTTGAATTCCACAATGCTTGTGGTAAACCTGCCTTGCGTTTATCCAGGAGGAAGCCAGGACGCTTTTGTGGGTTGTGCTTCATTGTTCCAATAAGCATTCTGTATTTGCATGCCGTCTGTATTCCCCTGACATTTCAAAAAATCTCCTTGTCTGCATCTGAATATTACAAGTCCTATGATGCAGCCTAAATATGATCAGTTATGGTTGCATAACAATGCAGGTTTTTTTTTCTGCACTTGTATATGTTCCATATTCTGTAGTGTTGTGGGAGCTTCGTGCACAGTGCTAAGCCCACCTCATTCCAGAGTGGACTTCAGTATTCCAGAGAAAATCTGTCCCCTAGTGCTGAATGTCTGGGACTTCCAGCAGATTCACGTTTCAAGCAGCAACAGACAGTCTGGGGTTCAGAAATTATTTTTCTCCTGGCCGTTTTGAACGGATGCAGGTGGTTTTCTGCTTTCACATATTGAAAGTTTGAGCTCGCTCAGAATCTTACCGAGTTTCATGCCCAAATCAGCATGTTGAGGGTGCGGGTTGAGTGGATCTATGAGGAGCTTGGCGCACAGTGCATAAGGTGGCCGTGCTTCATTGCATTCTCAGTTTGCAGCTCAGCCTGCACTTGGCATACCACTGTTGGCCTACTTTCAGCAGATTTGTGCTAGCATTTGTTTTACTTGCTTCGAAAGATCTTTGGCTGTTTAAAAGTGGACCTAGGCAGCGTACAGTCAGATCAATCAGAAAATGCATTATTAAAAAAAAAAAAAACAGACAATGTCATAAGGCAGTTACAATAAAACCACAGTTCGCAACTGAAGCTGAAAAATCACCACCTGGGCACCAGCTAGTGCCTCAACTTCTCCCAAAAGCTAAAAAAAGAAGTCAGGCCTCAGATGGGGTTGCACAGGAGGGTCCAGACAGGTGAAGAGGGTTTTTTTGAATACCCAAACCCTGAACCACTTATAGCCCAATCCAGGGATGGAATAGGCAGGCTGGCTGGCCTCGGTTAGGAGGCAAGTGTGGCGCAACTCAGTAAAGCCCCAGCCATCCCTATGGGGCTACTCAGATCGACTCCAGTAAAACGGCTGGGGCAAATCCAAGCAGCCCATGTAGGGCCAACCAGGTCAGGGGTTAGTATCTACCCTAAGTGCTGGACCCTGGCTCCGCCCCCCTCCCTGGATTGGTACACCAATGGCCCTGCCCACCTTCCCCTCTGCCCTCTCTCCACCCTCCCCAAGCCCCTGTGCTGGCCTCCATAGGCTGGCCTTACCTGGCCCTGGGACCGGTGCAGGAAGGATGGCGCATATCTGTGCACTGGCCTCTGTGGAGGCACACTGAGGGCGCAATCCTAAACCGAGTTAGGCCAGCATAAGCTAAGCCAGCAAAGTTTGGCCAGCACAAGGGCAACCGTAAAGTACTGTATGTTTGGACTACTCTCGGAGTCAGAGAGGCCGGCTCACAGACGTGAGCCATCCTCCCTGACTCAGAGAGTGGTCCAAACACGCTTTATGTGCTGGCCAAACTTTGCTTAACTTATGCCGGCCTAACTCCAGTTTAGGACTGTGCTCTTAATGGCGCATTTGCCTACCAGCTTGTTAGGACTGCACCCTTACGCTCAGAGACGTCATCCGGGTGCGCCAGGAACTGGAACGCCCGGATGATTGGCAGCCCTCTGCCCCTATGGTGGAGGCTAGCCACGCCTCTCTGCACCTCCCTGCTCCTCGAATTGCTCCATTTCAGAGCGATTCGGACACGCGGGAGGGCGGGCGGGCATACCGGGCCGTTCCACCAGGATGACACCGCTGCTTATGCGGTAATCCTATCCACAATTACCTGGGAGTAAGCCCCACTGACTGTAATTGGACACTTCTGAGTAGACTCGCATAGACTTGAACTCTTAGGGCTTTAACATCTCACGCGGGGGTGACTATGACACATCTTGCCTCCCTAGAAAGGCTGGACAAGGCAACCTGATGCTTTCTTGCAGCCCTGCAGCAAGCCTAATGGGAGTCTAATGCACTTCCATCATAGTCACTGGGCCAATGACCCCCTGCTTGATTCAAATAATTACAACTCTATTAAAGCAAATTGACCAGAACCACAACTAAACCAGTATCAATCATTTTGGCATGAGCTCTTTCAGAACATTGGGGCCCACTCCCAAAAAGCAGGCATCACCACCACCCCAACCAAAGAAGGCGCAAGAGATGGGGAGGAATCCATCTGTCTTATAACAGTGTGAGTTTTTTTCTGTTAAGAGAAGATTTTACTGCACAGAGGTAGTTTCTTTCAATGTTGTTGTAATATTGGAGGGCACCATCTGAATGGCATTAAGTGCTTTCCATTAAAGCTTGTATTAAATGGTGTCTAACTTCTTTGACTTCTCCATTGTCAAGTTGCTGTTTAATAACTAAGTACATAAGCCTTCAGTTACCTGGAGCTAAAGGCTTTTGTGTCCTTTGGTCTCAATTATCTCTTTCTCTCTCCAGAGCTTTGAATGAGGCTGAGATCCACACGCTGACTTCTCTTGCAAGGTATCCTTGGCTACCTGGGTTTCCACAAAAGTTTGCAACAACCTTAGGGGGCTACAAATCCTCACTGTCCTCTCTGTAATCTACTTTGTCCTTGCAACTGATTCGGCTTCCACCTCACATCCGTTTCCCAGTGGTGCCTCCTCTGATGTTGTTCAGAGACGGGGTGTGGTGGACTCTGGAATGCACCTGAAACAATGCTTTAAAGTAGCAAAAATACGAGATCAGAACATGTCAGAGGAAGGGAATGTCAGTAAATGGGGATAGGAGGCAACGGTCTCATTTACTGCCAAACTGAGCAGACAGCAACAATATGAAATTCAGAGCACAATCCTAAACTGGAGTTAGGCCGGCACAGTTAGGACAGCAAAGTTTGACCCGCACAAGGGCCACTGTAAAGTGCATTGGGACCATTCTCGTAGTCAGGGAGGATGGCGCACGCCTGTGTTCTGGCTTCTCTGACTTCGAGACTGGTCCAAACAAACTTTACGGTGTCCCTTGTGCCAGCCAAACTTTGCTGGCCTAACTGTGCCGGCCTAACTCTAGGTTAGGATTGCACTCTCAGATGGGGGAAAGGGAAAGTGCTACTTGGAGTCAAAGTGGGAACTTTCCTGCCAGGTCAGTCTTGGAGGGAAAGGATTATCTGGACTGGGATCATAACAAAAGTGTTCTGTGGCCACGATTCCTTCTCCCTGCTTCTTGCTGCTGTTTTGCTCAGAAAAAAAAGCACATCCACAAAGCATGTTGGTAACATAATGTGCAGCTTGGCCCGTGCTAGTTGTTGAGCAGCATCAGTTGCAATGCAGATTTGGGGGTTGCAGTGACAGATGGCATAAACAGAGGAGGCCAACAGCATTTAGGGTGCATGAACAGACGCATTGCTTCCCAGAGTCAAGAAGCAATAGTGCCACTCAGTTCATCCCTATTTTAAGGCTGCGTGATTTTTGCTGCATTCATTTCATGACACAGCAGTTCAAGGAGGATTTTGAAAGCATTCAGAGGAGAGCTACGAGAAAAAAAAGGAGGGCTGAATCCACACATTCTGCATCAGCTTCTACTGGGGCACTTTACAGCTCATTCGCCTACTTGCATGAGCAGTCAGATGCATAAGGAATATCCTTGTGCAAGATTACACTGACTACTTCTAGGGGCTCAGCATTCTCAAATGCAGAAAATCCCTATTTATGGAAGGCGCCTCTGCAGTCTTGTGCTGTAACATCTTCTTCATCCGTTACTGCATTCATGCAAACAGACCCCACATGCACGAGCAGCTAAATACACAAGTTAGGGATGATTCATAATACATGAACCTGCCCTAAACAGCAAATTATCTATTGAAGAAATTGTGTATGATAACTAAGAGAAGGAGAAAACATATTTGGGGCTATGTTGACAGTTTTGAAATAACTTAGAGCGTCCGTCAGAAGGAAGAGGGCAAACAATGGTTCATATCATCTCTGGAAGGGAAGGATCTATAGTTTAAAACTATAGTTTAATAGTTTAAAACTACTGTGGGCCGGATGACTTTGGGTGATGGGCCAGATTTTGCCTGTGGGCCATGCAGCGGTCAGCAACCTACAGCACATATGCCGTATCCAAACACACACACACACACACACACACACACACAATTATCTGGTCTGCAGTCCCAAAAAGACATACCCACTCAGCCCATGGTGGTCCTGAAAAAGAAATCAAGTGTGCAGTTCTATCTCTGTATGGTTGGGGCAGCCCAACCCTGAGCCCAGTTCTACTGGGGCAGCCCAATCCTGAACCTGGTAGCACCAAGGGCTCCAGTGGTGCCAAAAAGCTAACCGCTAGATCCTGCCCCTGCCAGATTACCGCTGGAGATCTCCTGGGGGAAAAGGGAGCATTTGCTGCCTTCCCTTGGGGAGGCCACAGCCAGCAACAATGGGTCTCCTCGACTCTGTGCCCATGTTTGAGTCGAGGAGACCCGTCTGGGGCCACCCAGCTCTGGAAAGCGTTTGGGATGCAGCGGCAGAAGCTGCCGCCATCCCTGCCCCCCCTTGAGAACCTGCTCCACTTTTTCCCCCAGTTCCTCCCCCTTCCCACCTCCCCCCCTGCCCCAAACAGGCCTACCAGCGGCTGGCACTGCTAGAGCACCAGCTGTTCCTTCACCCGTGTTGGAACCAGGCGCTAACTAGCGCAGGCCCAGCACAAGGAGTGCAGTATTGTGAATGTGCTTCATTTGCAACACTTTTAGCTGGCAATACACACATACCACGGGCAATAAGGGCCTCAGGATGGGGCCCTAAGCTGGCCAAGGACAGAAGCGTCCTTCTCAGAAGTGTCTCCTTCCTTTGAGCGTCATTCTCTGCCTGGGCAAGTGTCTCTCTGTGCCACACAGATCTCTCTTTTCTTAGCTCTATGGCCTAATCAGTAATTCAGGGCATATATACAAAAATGTGTGTTTTTTCTTACTTGATGGCCCTAGTGTCAGGCCCCTATCAGGAAAGGTTGCCAACCCCTACTCTAGAATAAAGGATAGCAATCTGCATGCTTTTCAGAGGAAGAACCTCAGCATTAAACTTTTGTTTAAGAATATTCTGCGCTCCTAGTCTCATTTCTAAGAGACTCTGGCCTTCTAACTACTGCATGAATCCTCACCTTTCTTAGCTATACAGTACTAGTAATATTCTAAGGATAGCCATGCACTGTGTTCATTGGAGTTATACAAATATTTTCAGCAGGAAAAGTCCACAGGCATAGACTGGCAAACATCTCTGACCACAGAGGATTCCCGGTTTTCAGAGATGTCAGTCTCAACGTTCTCGGTGTGACTCTAGACATTTTCCTTCTGGCACTCTGAAAATTACTGAAGAATTCTCCATGTGTTGCAGGACAGATGACATTTTGTTCAATGCCATTGGGATTAGATCTACAAAGAAATGTTTTGAATCCTTTGATAAATGGGCTACTGGCAATCTGGTTATCCATTTTTTTTAATATGACATAAAAATGTTCTATGATCTTGTAAATTGCCTGTAATCCGAAACTGAGCTGGGCATCACAAACAATTGAATTAAACGGCATCATCCCAATTTAATCAGGAGAAGCAAAAGGCAAAAGCCCAGGTCTCCCGACTGTGGTCTGCATGATCAAGAATCAGAAGTAGCCGGTGTCATTCATTCATTCATTCATTCATTCATTCATTCATTCATTCATTCATTTATTTATTTGATAGATGTATACCCCGCCTTTTCCCACAATGAAGGAGACTCAAAGCCGCTTACAATAAAAATATTAAAACAAAATAAGAGATTTGAAAATCAGAATACAAACAGATTAAAACAAAACCAGGATCAGCAACATTAAAAACTGTTTCATTAAAAAAAATGCTAGCCTAATTAAAGATTAAGATTGAAAAATAATATAAGCAATATGAATAGAGATGAAGAGATCAACAGAGTGCTAGCTTAAATAGTTTGACTTCCCAGCTTCACCTATGTTTATTCTATTTCTGTGCTTTATATAGTAGGTTCTTCCCTTTTAGTTTATTATTTTATTGACTTTTACTATAAATTAGAGATAGATAGGTATAATTAACTTTTTTTACTTGAGTTTGCTAAGTAACTGTGAAATTATTGAAATTATTGAAGATTTGAATGAATAATGAAAATTGACGTAGTTTTGTGAATCATAATGATTATATCCTTTCAGATGGAATATATTATAACGGAAATTACTAATTTTTGCATTTACATGTTATTCTCGTACTGCCTCACTTCCTATTGTTTAACCCTATGTATACCCATCCTATGTAAATGACTATCCTTTTCCTGTATCTTTATAATTATAAAATCAATAAAATCATCTTCAAAAAAAAAAATGCTAGGCTACCACTCATTTGAATGCCTTCTGTGTTCAAAGAAAGGTCTTGAGGTCCTGCTGAAAGGTCTTAAGAGAGGGAGCCTTTCTTAATTTAAGGGGAAGGAAATTCCATAAATGGGGAGCCACCACCAAGAAGGCCCTATTCCTAGCCGCCTTCACCACCCTCGCCTCTCCTGGTGGCAGCACAATACAAAGGGGCCCCCCCACGACCTAAGAGGATGGGTAGGATTATATGGGAGATACCCTGGACCCAAGCCATTAATGGCTTTAAAAGTCAAGTCCAGCACTTTGAATTCAGCCCGGAAATGAATTGGCAGCCAGTGTCGTCGCTGAAGCAGTGGCCCAATGGAGTCGAACTGACGCTCCAGCAACCACCCAGGTCACCGCATTCTGCACTAGTTGCAGTTTCCGGATTGTCTTGAGAGGCCGCCGCATGCAGAGCATGTTGCATTAGTCTAATCTCTGTGTCACGAGGGCATGGGTCACCACGGTCAGGTCTGGGAGACCCAAGTATGGCCGCAGCTGGTGAACCAGCAGAAGCTGAGCAAAAGCTCCCCTCGCCACAGCTGCCACTTGGGAGTCCAGAAGCAGCTGCGGATCCAGGAGAACCCCCAAGCTGTGGACCTGCTCCTTCAGAGGGAGTGCAGCCCTGTTCAGAGCAGGACGATAGTCCAACATCTGAGTCGTGGACTTCCGGACCAGAAGGACCTCTGTCTTATCAGGTCTTAATTTCAGCTTGTTTTTATTCCTTTATGGCCCAATCCCATCCAACTTTCCAGCACTGATACAGCCTCAGTGCAGCCCCAAGGTGTTCCCTTATCTTGACTATGCCTCTGTGATTGCTCCCTGCCCCTCCCAGAATGGAGTGCACAACCCACAGGCACAGCTGCATCAGCGCTGGAAAACTGGAGAGGATTGGGGCCTTAGTTATTTAGCAAGGTCAACTGCTTTGTGAACTGCTTTGGTTGAAAAGTGGTATATAAATATTCTCGATAATAATAATATCCCTGGTAATAGCCAGTGTAGCTAACGGATCCTGTCCATGTGAAAAGGAGTTCCAGCGCATTTCAGGCCCCAGCCATAAGCCCTTGCTGGCGACTGCAGGTCTTTCCTGAGTCATTCAGTGCACCTTAAGAAACTACATACAACAGCGCACGTACGTACCTGTATACCGATGTCGACTTGCAAGCGCTACTCATTACAGACACTCTAAAAACTGGCCACCCTGCTGCTACCTTGAACTCTATAGCCCCGTTAGTCCTTTTTCAACCTGAATTGGTGAACAACAATTTGATTCAGATCTTAAAATGTATTCATATAAATAAGCAGAAATATTTAAAATGTGATTTATTTGTATTGACTTGTTTCCTGCATTCTCCTGAATTTTTTCAAGCCAAATAGCTATTCAGAAGATTTAGCCGAGAGGGTTAATGCCTCTGTTTGCCTGAAGATAACAGCTGAAGATCCGAAGGTCGTGAGCTCGAGACTACCGGAAGTCTCTGTGAGCGGCAGACCTTGCAAACTGCAACTGATTAAAAGCTGAGTTCCAGCTGCCTCATGGGAGGAGGAGTGTGCTGGTCAGCTGTGTCTCTGAGGGAGCAGGAAAGCCTCTTATCAGCCAGCAGAAGACAGACGGGTGGCTAAGAAAGAAGGCTAAATCCAGAAAGATCCATCTGTATGAGTGTTGTTCTTGAATGATAGAACATTTCTGTAAATTGTAAAAACCTTCGGGTTTGTGAATAAAAGTCTGCCTATGTAAACTGCCTTGAGTTACAGTCATTAGAGAAATCTAGTGATTTTAAGAAAGGCGGTATATAAATATTATTATTATTATTATTATTATTATTCTGGGGGGTAATAAAATTCAGCTGCATATGATTGGGCCCTAAATCATTTCACCTGTCCCACAAGGCTGATGCCCGATGCAGACATGCTCATCAGAGGAAAATTGCAGATGTGGAACTCCTTGAGAGCCATCAGACTGCCCCCCCCACTCCATGAAACCTGACGTGCTGCAGTCCCAGTATGAGAACTATATCCTTTCTTTGGGCATGTTGGAAATGGCCAGCCATGGTCCTCATTACTGAGATACGAAGCTTTTGTCTTTCTCACCTCACTAGTAAATCTTTGTTCTGGAATACAGATTTAATGTGGGGCTGCTCATTGTCACCTGTCTTGCTACACTGAACTTTTCCTTATTTAACACAGGTTTATTAAGAAATATTCTCTCCCACAATATTTCAGATGCTGTGTACAGCCAGAGCTGTAGACAATAATTATATAATCTAAATACCTAAAAAATACAACATCACATTGAAAAAACCAGATTGCTCCCTTCATAAAACTGGAAGTGGCATAGTATAGTCCCTACACTAGGGCTGTACCGTCTCCTGTATGAACTGGCCCTCCATGTTCCGGGTTAACCTGCTAAATAGTCCTCACCTTTCCCCTCTCATCAGAAACCTCACTGTCATTTCTATACTTGAAAGGATTGGGAGAGGGAGACGCATTTCAATTCTATTCCACAAATAATAAATCAGAGCATTATGATTTCAAATGTCTGCACTTCACCAACAAGCCCCTTCAGGGGGGAAAGGAAAAATGCAATTGAATTTATTCATGCATGAATATCAACAAGAGAGATAGATGAGCAGAGAAAGAGGGCAGTGAAGAAACTCAGTGGGGGGAAGGAGAAGAAGAAGAGATAGGGGAAAAGACAGGCAGACGAGAGTAGTGGAAGGAATAAGGAAAAGAAGACCAAAAGCTATAAGGACAAAATGATCCAGCTACAAGGCTGCCCATTGATCCAGGCAGGCTGGTATTATTTTAAATGTGGACTCACCAACTCTTCAAACAAACAGGGAAACAAAATCTATAAAGGGCCAGAGGAGCTTAGCCCAATTGCGGAAAGGGAAAATGTTTTGATTTAAAGGTAAAGGTTTCCCCACGACCGAATGGTCTAGTTGTGACTGACTGCAGGGGGTGGTGCTCATCTCTGTTTCAAAGCCTGTAGAGCCGGCGTTTTGTCTGAAGACAAGCTTCCATGGTCATGTGGTCGGCATGACTCTCCGCCGTAGCACACGGAATGTCGTTCCCTTCCCACCGAAGTGGTCCCTATTTATCTACTTGCATTTTAGGTGCTTTCGAACTGCTAGATTGGCAGGAGCTGGGACAAGCAACGGGAGCTCACTCCGTCACGCAGTCTTGAACTCCCAACCTTCCGGTTGGAAAGCCCAGCAGCAGCGGTTTAACCTGCTGCGCCACCACATCCCTCTTACCTTTTGATTTACATTTTATTTACATAAATGAAAATCCAGCTTAGAACTCACAGAGATTTCAGAGACAGATCCGGGCCACTCAGGTTTGTGCCAGCGATTTTGCTGGCACCGATCCAAGCAGCCTCATAGGACCAGCTGGGGCTTACCCCAGGGTAAGGGGGAAATATTGAGCTGAGCTCCAGTGGCCTCCTAGCCTGAGTTGGATGCAGCGCAAGCCAGCCAGCCTTCCTGCTCCAGCGCAGGTTAGGATGGGGTTGCCTGTAAAGAAATACGGCTCCAGCCGAAGTCCAGGTGGGTTCTTCCTCCTCAGGCCCCCAATCTGAACTGCTGCTGCTTGGAAGAGGGGGTCACAACACTCATTTCACAACTAGGGATATGGAACCCTTCCTTAACTCCTTGGGAAGTCCACTCAAACTGGTTACAGACACACAAACAGCCTGGGGCTTCTGAAAAGGCTTTTCCGCCCTCCCTTCTCTCGGACTCTACCACTTTTTGAAAGAAATAATGAAGTAAAGTCAGTGTCTTCCCTTCCATCACCAGAATCAATGGTGCTTAGTGATAAAGGGAGAAAGCGGTATTTCAGTTCTAAAGAGCCCTGTGCCCTGGAGTTCTTCCCCCTGGAAATGGACTTCAATGACAACTATTGATTTTATTTAGAGGGGGCAATTACTGTCTATTGTGCCTCAACTGCAGGCGGCTTCAGAGAAAGGGGATACCGAGAAGGAACAAGAAGGGAAGAAAGATTCTCACTGACAAGAAGAGGCTCTGGGTCAATGTTGTCTCTAGGTTAGGCCTGGAGAATTCCTCACTTCTTCGACAACACTTCCATTCAGTGGGCCTGCAGTTTTTAATATGTATGGCCACCTAATCCCAAGGGAAAAGCTAGACCGTTTCCAGCTGCTTCATCACCAGAGCCAAATGCTGGAATTTAAAATCTCGGTCTTACACGTAAAAGGTAAAGGTTTCCCCACGACCGAATGGTCTAGTCATGACCGACTGTAGGGGGCGGTGCTCATCTCCGTTTCTAAGCTGAAGAGCTAACGTTTGTCCTAGGACAAGCTTCCGTGGTCATGTGGCCAGCATGACTATACGCCGTAGCACTCAGAATGCCGTTACCTTCCCGCCGAAATGGTACCTATTTATCTACTCGCATCTTTACATGCTTTTGAATTGCTAGGTTGGCAGGAGCGGGGACAAGCAATAGGAGCTCACTCCATTGCGTGGTCTCGAACTGCCAACCTTCCGGTCAGCAAGTTCAGCAACAGCAGTTTAACCTGCAGCGCCACCACGTCCCTTTGGTCTTACGTGACCCTGGCCTAAACTCATTTCAAACCTTACATGTACCCGCATTGCCACATGGCAACCAGGATTTGCATAGGGCTATTGCCATTTGATGTTATGGTACGCTGGGCGCAGTCCTAACCAACCTTCCAGCACTGACCCACCGGTGCCAATGGTGTCAACCAAAGCAGTTGGGGAGCACTCGTGGAGGCCTTGCCAAGGTAAGAGAATGAATGAATTCTCACCCCCACCAGTGAATACTCCGAGACATAAGCTGGGCTGCATTGCCACTGACCTAGCTGTGCCAATGGGGCATGTGCTGTATTCTGAGGCCCCCTCAAAGTAAGGCCCCCTCAAAGTAGGGGAATATTGTTCCTTTATCTCAGAGCTGTGTTGTCCTGACCCCAGTGCTGGAAAATTTGTTAGGATTGTGCCCTCAGTCTGATAAGTATCGGCAAGTCTTGGCCACATTTCCTTCTACCTTCTTAAGACTGCTGGTAGCATAAATTTAGAGTTCTCCCTACAGGTGTCTCTCCCTATCTCTTCCTTGGAAATCACCAGAGGTAGAGATTCCACAAGCTTGTTTCAGTAGTGCACCCAACTTATGGCTATGTGGTCCATCAGTTTGTGAGATCCACAGCGACAACACATGGTCTGGCTCCTAGCTTACATGTCTTTTCAAGGGTCACAGATTCATGAGAACAGCCTATCCATATTAGCTATAGCCCAGGATAGCTAAATAAGGGACGTGGTGGAGCTGCAGGTTAAGCCACTGAGCTGCTTACCGGAAGGTTGGGAGTTCGAGACCATGCAACTGAGTGAGCTCCCATTGCTTGTCCCAGCTCCTGCCAACCTAACAGTTCAAAAGCACGTAAAAATGCAAGTAGATAATTAGGTACCACTTCGATGGGAAGGTAACGGTGTTCTGTATGCCTCGGCATATAGTCATGCCGGCCACATGACCACGGAAACTTGTCCTCAGACAAACGCCGGCTCTTCGACTTAGAAACGGAGATGAGCACCGCTCCCTACAGTCGATCACGACTAGACCACTCGGTCGTGGGGAAACCTTTACCTTTAGGATAGGTAAAGAGATCCCCCAGGTTTGGGAAACAGGAGGCTCCTGAATACCAGATGCTTGGAACAAACTACATGGAAGGACTGTTGTCTTTCTGCCCTGCTTGTACGTTTCCCAGAAGCATGTGGCTGGCCCTGCTGAAGAACAGAACGCTGAGCTAGATCGATCTTCCATCTCACCTGGCAGCAGGGCTTTTCTTACGTCCTTATCATCAGAATGTTTTTCTCAATGCCTACCCTGAGCATACCTTGTAATCACCGTCTCTCCTGCTGTGAGACTCCCACGGGAGACATGGAGTTCTTTACTCGCTTTTTTCTTAAAACCGTCTCCATATTTGATAACTGTCACCACGTTCGTCCCCTGCCCATCCTTATCTCTAAGACCCTACCACATTTCAATCAAAAGGTAGAAAAGACTTTGTCCAAGGTTTCACTCAAAGGCAGTCCGGATAAGGGATATTCTACCTGTACTACTATGACTAGGGTTGGACTATTAATTATGTCTGTGTGCACATGCTCCATAATGATGAATTTCTCACTGCCGGTTTGTGCCCGACCATCTGTGATGACATCAGCTTGTGTGGCTAAATGCTCTCCTTGTCCTCCGTCTGCTGCCTGGACTATAGAATGATCCCTGAAAATACAGAAGGTGACCGTGTCAGCTTTACGGTAAATGCACGCCATTTCTGTTCATTTGGCTGTTTGCCCTCTAAGATCACAGCAATCCCTCAAGAATGCGCTCGTCTTGGCACTTGAGCTCTACTTTAGATGTGCAGGAAGGAAACATGGCATATACTCGCCAGGGACAGAGACCTATTTTTGGCAGGTTCATCCCATAACTCCTGCTGTATAGAAGATTGCACGGCTGCTCCGGCCCCACAACGGCCACCACCTGCAATGCAGAGTGTTAGGGACAGTCAGGCAGGGGGTGGCAGAGAGTTAAGACCACATCAGGTGTACCGAGTCAGAGGTCATAGCCAAGGCAGCCTCCAGGAATGAAGCGTGAATATCCTTCTGCCACCTGGAGCAGCCCTCCATTTTCATTGCTCAGCAGAGCAAAACCTCCTGAGAAATGAGATAATAACCTGGATCTTGTTCAATTCGCTCAAGATACTGTCTAAGAACAAAGTTCTCCCCTCTGTTGGGGACTGCATGTGGCCAGCATACCATTTGAAAAGTGACTGCCCTGTGCATATGCACTTGCTGGCTACTAGTCTCTCCTTGGGGGGGGGGAGAGAAGTATCAGGGCTTGTTTCCAGTTTCTCCAAACATCCCGGGCAGTCCTTGCCTCTGAGCAAGGAAGCTTCTGAGTTCAGTAACTCTACTCCCATTGCCAAGCCCTGCAGACTCACTCAGGGCACAATCCTAAGGTGGAGTTAGACCAACAAAATTTGGCCAGCACAAGGGATACCATAAAGAGCGTTTGGAGCGTTTGTAAATGGGGAGGCAACGGTCTCATTTACTGCCAAACTGAGCAGAGAGCCACAATATGAAATTCAGAGCACAATCCTAAGCTGGAGTTAGGCCGGCACAGTTAGGCCAGCAAAGTTTGGCCTGCACAAGGGCCACTGTAAAGCGCGTTGGGACCACTCTTCGAGTCAGGGAGGATGGCGCACGCCTGTGTTCTGGCTTCTCTGACTTCGAGACTGGTCCAAACAAACTTTACGGTGTCCCTTGTGCTGGCCAAACTTGCTGGCCTAACTGTGCTGGCCTAACTCCAGGTTAGGATTGCACTCTCACTCCCTCAACGCCAGGAACAACAAAGGCAGAACAACACCTAAGGTTGAGGCCCTCCAGGATATGCAGGACAAGCCTGGATCCTTGGAAAACGCCCAAAGAGCAGAGATCCCGTGAAGGCCTTCTGCAGACGTGAACTTACAGAGTGCTGCAGGAAGAGCAGGTTCAGACAACATAGGCCAGGCATAACAAGGCTCAGGCTAGATCCTAATGTTGCTGGTGCAACATCCTTGCGACCGAATTCAGGAAAAGTCAGTTCCTCAGCACTGGTCCCCTGAGCTGGAAGCAGACAGTTTTCTGCACAGGCTCTTTTGAAGGAGCTGTAGCCATGCTCAGGGACTGCTGGGAAAGACCCCTGCCTGACACACGACTGCCTGTCACAGCAGACAATGCTAAGCTAGATAGATAAATGCCTTGAGTTGGTGTCTGTTTATGTTGCCTCAGACTCTTCCCTGCCTTCTTTTATCCCAGCAACATCTGCCTCCAACAGAGGCGTTTCTACAGGGCGGGCAAAGCTCTAAGTGTTGCAAGAAGCCTTACCCTGTCATGTAAGTCCCGCCTCTCCCTTGCTGCTGTAGCCAGTAAGCAACGCCAAGATGTTGCTGTTCCCTGTGAGGATTGGCTAAAACAGTGCAGGAGAGGAGTGATTTCTACTGCAAGGTAAGGCTTCTTGCAAAACGTAGACCTTTGCTATCCCTGTAGAAACGCCACTGGCCTCCAGTGATGAGCCAACCATTCTCAATGTGCCTTGCCTGGTGTCAATCTAGCCCTTGAAGGGGTTGGCCTGAGCAGTAGCATCCTGGGGTGGGGGTGGTACACTAAGTTTTGCAAGGAGCCTTCCCTTGCCTTGTAAACCGTTCCTCTCCTTTGCAGTTGTAGCCAATCCTCACGGGGAAAGCAGTGCCTTGGCATGGCTTACTGGCTACTGCAGCAAGGGAGAGGAGTGATTTACACGGCAAGGGAAGGCTCCTTGCAAAACTTAGCTCTCCGTCCCCCTCATAGGGATGCTACTGGGCCTGGGACAACCAAGTGGTGGCTACTGCAGAGACCAGCATGTAAATGTTGCACATGTATGGCCTAGGACATGAAGCATCATGCCGGGAGCATTATGTGTTACCCAGATGCTTTTCCCATGGCTACATTGCCTTTAAATCGGAGTGCCTTCCTTTGCCACTGCCTGCCTATGCTGTTCTAAACAAATGGCTCTATTTTGACTTGATTCCCCAAGGGGGAAAGTGGGGGACTATTAGCCTGCATCTTATATAGACGCCACAGGTGAATTCAAGGCTGATACACCGAGATAATGCAAGCCGAGTCGGTGATTTCATACTATCATCTCTGACTGCTACAAGCACCAAGTTTATGAAGCCCCCAATAAATGCCACCGTTATGCACACCAGCGTGAGCTCCTATGAGTCACAACTATTGTACACGCAACAACCAACAAGAGCAGCCCAGCCTGATCTGAAAGGAGTCTCTGCGTGTGCAAAGCTCAGTAAAGGATGATGCAGCCACTACCACCCACCATTTATTTTCTCTCTTTTTTAGTCCCCCCCCACTTCCAGAAATTAATGCTTGGTTTTTCCCACACCCTTGAAAATAGCAAGAGAATGAGGGAGAGAGAACGAAAATATAAAGCTGTGACATGAGCCTAACTTTAGATCTCAGAGCTGATGACTCACCCCAGTGGGGAGGGGTTGAAGGGGCTGAGTTGGCTGCCGATTTCTGTGTCTATACCTCACTGAGCTAAATATACAAATGGAGAAGTTTCTTCTGTTCTGGTCTGGCAGCTTCAATATGCTTTCAATTCCTCGCCATCTTAATGCTCCCGATTCCTTTTGAGAAGAGTCTCTCCTCTCTCCCCAGTTCTGCCTCTCCTAATACCCTTTGTCGCTGGAAGCTGAGAAACACACGCCAACTCTCGCTGGTTCCTCTATTTAGAGAGCAGACCAACAAAGGATCTATGAAGCTAATGCTACTACAGTACACAACCACGCGTGCCACAAGCTCTGCCAATCCAAGCCATCCCTGACTCCCTGCAGCTCTTAGCCCAGGGCTTCTGTCAGCACTTATCCTGAAGTGCCAGTCATTGGGTCATATCGGGCGGAGACAGGCAGTCCCTTGCTCCTAGTCACGACCACCACGGCCCCCACTGGATAGGAGGGGCGCCCTCCCCTAGGGTAGCATCATAGGAAGCACAATTTGGAAGCATAATAATAGGGCATAGGAGGAGAGGACAAACAAAACCACGCCCCAAACAATGGTTGCTGACCTTGAAGAAAGGGTAAGTCATCCTGGAGCAGAATTGGGACCCCCCACCCACCCAAGGAGATAGCCAAGGCAATGGAAGCAGATAAGAGGGGATTTGAATTCATTTGTGACTCATCTGTTGGAAAGCTGGTCTGAAAGAGAGCAAATGAGAGTTACGCTCAATTTGGGTGGGGATTTTAAGCAGGTAAGAAAAGAGTTCAGGAGAGAGGGCAGGCATGCAGAAAGAAAGAAGAAATTCTGAATGAGAGAAGCAAGCTTGAATTCAAGTGGAAGAAATTCTATTCGCATATGTCTGTTTTCCTTCTGTGCCCCTCTTTTGTCAGTGGTTCCCAAACTGTGGGTCAGGACCCACCCAGTGGGTCATGAGCCAATTTCAGGTGGTTCACAACACAGCTAGAGCAGCCATATTGAAAATATGGGAAGATGGGATGCTGGGGAAGGCCGTGTGGTTGTTTTGCTTGTACCAAGGTTGTAAACAGATTTTTTTCCCCTTTCTGATTCACTTTGGAAAACAGCTGAGAAATAACCCAACTTATTGGTGCATTCTCAAGAAAGCAGCAGGCTCTCGCATTACAGAGACTGCACTTCCAGCCATGACAACACTTCTGGTGGGTCCAGGACAGATGGCCATTCTTAAAAGTGGGTCCCGATGCTGCACCCCCATTTTTGGAGGAGTTACAGTGGGGGTGCTGTGGCCTCTTTTTGTTGTACGTGTGTTGGCTTGATTATGTAATTATGTTTGGGACATAATTTGGACCCATGCCTTGGGGCATGTTTGGACCACTCTCAGAGTCAGGGAGGATGGCGGAGGTCTGTGTGCGTCAGCGCTGGTGCCGTTGGGTCAACACTAGCAGTAGCATCGACCCAAGGGCCCAAAGAGGCTCTGGAGCACACCGAAGCTGTGTTGGATTTGGAGTAGGCCCGCCAGCCTCGCCATTCCAGCATAGGCTAGGATTGCACTCGAAAAATCTTATACACATGGGAAAGTAGGCTAAAGGAGTTCAAGGGGTGCAATTGCACCAGGCAACAAGCTGAGTTTGATACTAGTGGCTAAAATTCTGAGAACACTGGAAATTATGAATACCACCATCAAGTTAGAAAGGTAATTTAATGCAGAATGCAGTGAAACAAGCCAGAGTGTAATATCAAATCTTGTGGCAAAATACCAGAACATGACAATACAACTCTCATGTAAAAATTGTGGTTTGTTACAATCGCAGTTTTTAGGAATAATATGGTCATGTTAGATATCATTTGATATGGAATTTCATGCAGAATGCAATGAAACAAATCCAATTGTAATAACCATTCAATCAAGAGTTATGGCCAAAAAATAAGAACACAAAAACTCGACCGTGATGTCACTTCCTGTTGTGATGTCACTTCCGGGGCATCATTTTGCCCTCTACACTGGGCTATACTTTCCTTAGCTATGCCAACACTCCAGGGAACACACTGGGATTTGCTTCCAAGTGAACATGCATGAAACATGCTAGTGTATTTGGCAACAATCAGAGGGAGATGCCAAGATACCCAGATCTTATGTCAAGAAATGAAAACTCTTCACAGAAATATAAGCCTTCGAAAACAGAAGCAAGGGCCAAAGCGTGAAGCAGAGAGGAGAAGAGTAATGAGTGTTTGAGTGTTCTAGTAGTTGGAAGCGCCCAAGAGTGGAATTCAATTTAGTTCCTCGGTTCACTCTTTTAAAAAAAACAACCCACAAGGTTTCAAAAGTGTGCCACTCTTCCCACTTCAAAAGAGAGAAGGAGTTACTGGAAAACACAAGCATAGTGTTTAATTTCAGAATGAGTCTCAGCTGAAGGGCTGAACAGAGTTCTGCCACAATTCAACAGTCCCGCAGCTGTTGCATCGAGACTTCCTGCTGTTCTCTCCTTTCAGCATTCTGCATGCCCATTACTAGGACACAAAACATCCTCCCGTGGTTGCTTGGCCAAGAGTCCCACTGCCCAGCTTCCCCCTCTTCCTTCACTATCAAAGAATGCACCACACTTGCCCAAACCAGGTGGATGCTTAGTCGCATCACCAAAGCTTGTCTTCCTGCAGGATAACTATACAGGTTGAGCATCCCTTATCCAGACTGCTTCAGACAGGAAGGTGTCTGGATTCCGGATTTCGTGTAACTGCATAAATACAATAAGAAATGCTTCTTCTTTGGCCAGATGCCCTCTTTTTCCACGTCCCACAATTCAACCTTCTGCCCTTTATTAATGTCAAAATGTCCTACATTTCAAGACCGACAGGGGGTGTCAGTATCAAGAGGGGGTGCCCGCATCACTTGTGTACATGTCTGTCCTTCGTTCATCAGGTTGCCTTACAGGAGAATAAGACACCCCAATATATATGTTTTTAGTTTTCATTTTGTGATGTCCCACATTTTGGGATGCATCCCCACTCTCAAGATGGTACCCTGAGGGAGGGATGAGTCCGCACACAATGTCCACCTGTTCTCCCTCTGGCTGCCAGATTCAAGTGTGGCCGCTGGCTCTCTGCTCTTCAGCAAAATTCGCCTTGCCCGGGATTCAAGTCAACGTCAAGCTAACGACATAACTGCTATTTAAAAGGTTGCATTTGGAAACTCTGGGGCAATGTGGCTTCCGTCCAAATGCTTCCTTTAAGAACAAAGGGTCCACATTCTGCCTTCTGCTAACTGAAACACCCTTCAGGATAGTCAATTTATTCAGCTTCTGAAGAGTCTTCTGTGGCGAGGAGCGTTCATTTATTTTTCATTCAGAGGTAGATTTTTCAGAACTGCAATTAGATACCTCCTTCTCAGACAGGGCTGCACCGCATGAGCCTTTCAAAGCTTTACCCAGTCGTGGCCAGATCACACGGAAACCATCTCTTTGGGTTTACTGAAATAGGACTTCAGCTTTTGAAGAAACGTCTCCATCTGTGCTGCAGTTTCCTCCTCGGAGATTATTTTGTGGCTAATTATAGGCCTATGAAGTGTTACAGGTGTGGGCGGATATTGGGTATGGGGGCCCCCATTCCCCCTAAACTGTACCCTATTCAAAAAACTGGTTATTCAAATAGGCCTTTGCTCAGCCTGGAGGAAGGACAGGCAACTATCTAGTCCACCCCGTGTGCAGAGGTGAGCGTGCAGTCACTGGGCAAGCTAATTTCACCAAGGAATCCATTTAGGGTGCAATCCTAACCTGGAGTTAGGCTGGCACAGTTAGGACAGCACAAGGGACACGGTGAAGTATGCTTGGACCACTCTTGGGGTCAGAGACGCACGCTATCCCCCCCCCCGACTCTGAGAGCGCAATACTAACCTGGAGTCAGGCCAGCATAAGTTGGGCCAACACAGTTTGGCCAGCATAAGGGCCACCGTAAAGTGCAATTGGACCACTCTTGGAGTCAGGGGGGATGGCGCACGTCTTTGTGCTGGCCTCTCTGACTTCGAGTGTGGACCAAACATACTTTACGGTGTCCACTGTGCTGGCCAAACTTTGCTGGCCTAACTCCAGGTTAGGACTGCGCTCTTACTCTATCTCATATGCCAGGAGTTGTCAGCCTAATTATGCACCATTTTTAAAAAGTGCCACGTTTCGATGGTCACTTTGAGAATCACCTCTAGGGCTGTAGTAGGAGGTGGCTGGAATACTTTTTCTTCCCACTCCCCTGCAGGAGGAGAAGAGCCTGGGCTGGCTTGACTGATCCAGTGTGGCAGCCCCTTTGTTTCTAAATCCTCCTGTGTCCCACAATCCCCTTGGGTGGACTTTCTACATAAGAAGGGAAAAGGAGAGGAGACAGGAGGATATAAATATCCGAGACGACGCTTGAGCTCCAGCAGCCAGAGGGAGAATGTTTAAAACACAGTTTATGAAAACACAAGGTTAAATAAAGGAGACTTTTTATTAAAGGAAATGTTGCATTTTCCCCCCACTCTTTTTACAAATATTCCCAGGATTGAAACAACTCTCAGTTTCCACCCTCCGCTCCCCCCCCCCCCGGCGCTCACCCACTGAGCCTCTCCTTCCTTCCCCATCGCTCAACTCTTTCTGCTCCGTCAGTCCTCATCAGCCTGCAGGCTTGATGCAAAATGCCTCCCTCCTGCCAGTCTGCCCGGATGCCCCAGACATCCCGGCCACTCAGCCCTGACCACTTCCTCCCAGATGGGGCCAGCCTGCTGTGGATCCTGACCATTGAGCCCCACAGGTAAGGAGGACAAGTGGCAAGCTCTGATGGAAGAAAGTGAAGGAGATAATGGCAGATTCTCACCAGAAGCAAAAGGAAAAAAATTGGAGGACGACAACAGTCTGCTCAATGCAGCCCAGAAGACGAACAGAGGAAAAACACTTCTGTTCACTTCACCGATTCCTACCTGATCCCGTGAAACTGGAATGGAACTGGAGTCGAGCTAGAGGAGATGACTATCCAACAACCAGATTTTTCCCCAAGTCACTCAAGAGATGTATGCAACTCTTCTTCTGATCTTTTACAAATCCTGTGAGCAGAGCCGGCCCATTTCATGCGGCCAACTGAAGCAGTTGCGTCAGGCAGCAGGTTGGTGGCAGTGCCCATCTCTGTTCGCCTGCCTGCCTCCACAACTTCTCCTTCCCCTTCCACATTGTGGGACTGGAAAAGGAAGAGAGGAAGTGTGGAGGGGAGTGCCAAGCTAGAACATTGGAGAGTGGGAGGAGCAGAGGTTGACGCATCATCAGGAAAGGAGGGATTTGGCATCCTACTTTGAGTGTCGGAAGTCTTGGACCAACCTTGCCTGTGAGACATCTTATGCTGCGAGAGAGTGTCTGACCCAAGGTTGTTCAGTGAGCTACATGACCGAGTAGGGATTTGAACCCAGGTCTCCCCAATCCTAGCTAGACCTTTGAAGCAGTATAACACAGACTTCTCTGCATCAGGTTTTTTTTCCTTCCCAGCTTCCGAGAGGCTTGTCATTCACATTCCAAATCATCCCTTTAGAAAAAGGACAAATGAACTACAATTGAATCAAGAAGGCTTCTCCAGATCACCTTCTCAACTGATTTATTTAGTGAAGTGAATGCAGTCCAGTTAAGTTGATACTATTGATTATGTCAAACCACAGCATTAGACTGTGCATCGTTCAAAGCTGTCCGGACAAGCTTGCACTGAGCTAACTAGGACTTAGGACCTAATCTTGTCCAACTTTCCAGCTCTGATGCGGCCTTGCCAATAGGGTGTGCATTGCATCCTGCAGTGGAGGGGCAGTCACAGAGGCCTCCTCAAGGTAAAGGAACATCTATTCCCCTACCTTGGAGCTGCATTGCAGCTGCACCAGTGCTGGAAAGCTGGATAGGATTGCACCCTTAGGGTGCAATACAAGAACGCCCATGGGCCGATGTATCAACCCACGGCTGTCGCAAATGTGTCAGAAGCAGTGGCGTCTCTACAGGGAGGGCAGAGCTCTAAGTTTTGCAAGAAGCCTTACTTTGCAGTGGAAATCACTCCTTTCCTGCACCGTTTTAGCCAATCCTCACAGGGAAAAGCAACATCTTGGCGTTCTTACTGGCTCCAGCAGCAAGGGAGAGGACAGATTTACAGGACAGGGTAAGGCTCCTTGCAAAACTTGAGCTCTGCCCTCCCCTGTAGAGACGCCACTGGTCCTAAGGCATGTCTGCACCAGCCCAAGAGAGGCTGGGTCAGTGCAAGCATTCACACTGGCTATGATTATTCTGTCCAGGACCCATGTGCAAGGCTCACACACATCAAAAACCCACATTGTTTAAAAAAAATACAGAATGCTAGGTTTGCTGCTAATTATTTAAAAGTTGTTTATCCTGCACTTGAGGGCAGCAAAAACTTTGTTTTTCATATATTTTACTCTTATTAGAAAGCTGCCTTGACTCCCTCCCTAACAGTGTGCCCCATGCAAACAATACTGAACTAGGTGGATTGACGGTCTAACCCAGCAGACTTCAAATTCCAGCCCGTGGGCCAGATCTGGCACTGGTCTGCAACTTCCCCCAGGTGAACAGTGCTTACCGTTCCACTGGGGAAGCTCTATAAAGACCCTTCTACAGTCCCCAAGAGACACTGCGGCCAGCCGCTTCTGGGTTCTATAATCACAACACACCTTGTGCCCAGAGTTCTGGGCAGATGCGGCTGGCCACAATGACACTTGGCACTGTAGGAGGGTCTTTACAGAGCTTCCCAGGTGGCACAGTAAGCATTGGCCACACGGGGGAAATTTTTCACTGTAGCAGCGGTCTCTAGTTGGAGACCACCGGTCTAACCAACCGGGTATAAGGTACCTTCACATGTGTAATAACAAACCAGATAGTATGTATTCTAGAGAGACTATTCTACATCTAACTCTGTGAGTTCTCGGCACTAATTAAGAGCGCAAACCAGGCACATGAAAATCACAGATGCTTAACACTCTTTGACTGAAATCAATGGGGCTTTAAAAACAGTTAATTTTGGATTGATGGTGTCCTAAATGTTTACCAGTAGTAGAAGCAGCAGCATGCACCAAAAAGAGACACCTGCAGCTCTGATCAAGAGTACGAAGAACAGTTAATTGTCAAATTCTCCTGGAAACTGCAAAGACAAAAAATCCATTTTTCCCCATGAATTCTTTCCAGGTCCAAGAACTGCAACAGTTCCAAAGGGTCCAGGCCGTTTGCATCACTTCAAATGTAAAAGCAAGTCTCAAAAAGCAGTTTTTGTACAATGGCCTTTTCTCCACGGATACTCCTGGCCCCTGCAAAACATATGTGATCTTTATGTGCATCTTGCACACAGCTGCATAAACCCGATTGCACTCTCCAGCTGAAGGAATGGTGTGCACTGCCCTCTGATTAAAACTCTTCACCCATTAATGAAAAATGATATGCAAATGAAGAGCAACCCTCAGGCTTGCCCCAGGAACCTGAAGTGCCACAAAAGGTTCTTCTGCAACACTAGAGTGGGGCAGTCACGGTTCTTGAGAAGGTGGCAGGATGGTAATTTTTGGAGAGGGCAATAAGTGGCAGAAGGTGGTCTTGTGCAATCAGTTACATCTGCTACGGTGACATGTTATGAATAAAAAGAAAAAAAGGGATGAAAACCACTAGAGATGACTGAAATCTAGAATATAGAGTTATACAAATAGTGGAAAAATGCAAAATTAAAAACTGATAGGAAAGAAGACCCTCAGCTTCTAGACACAATAGAACAGAACAGTAGAAAGAAAGGTAGCTTTGCACTGGCTTTTAAAATAGTTTTCTTTTAAATGGAATCCATATGAACTTACTTGAAAAAGTCAATAAGCACTCAACCTTTACCTTCAAAAACCAAAAAATACAAACTTTGAGAACAAATACAAATCTGTGTAGGGAGGGGGCAAGGAGTGCATCACTCATGCCCAGAAAACCCAGGGCACAATCCAACAGGTGCCCAGGAGGATATTTGTACTGATTCCAAGAAGAGCAACACTAATAATAGCTCTAGAATGGTAACAAATTGGATTTTAGCCATCAGTTTGTATAATGTATGGCTGTGAGAGCTGGATCATAAGGAAGGCAGAGCGCTGAAGAATAGATGCTTTTGAATTATGGTGTTGGAGAAGACTCTTGAGAGTCCCCTGGACTGCAAGGAGATCCAATCGGTCAATCCTACAGGAAGTCAAGCCTGATTGCTCCCTGGAAGAACAAATCCTGAAGCTCAAATACTTTGGCCACCTCATGAGAAGAGAGGACTCTTTAGAAAAGGCCCTCGTGCTGGGAAAGATTGAAGGCAAAAGGAGAAGGGGGCGGCAGAGGATGAGATGGTTAGATAGTGTCACCGAAGCGATGAACATGAAGTTGGGCGAACTCCGGAAGCTAGTGGAGGACAGGGAGGCCTGGTGTGCTGTGGTCCAGGGGGTCGCAAAGAGTCGGGCATGACTTAGCGACTGAACAACACAGTTTGTAGCACGTAAAAACCAGTAGCACCAGAGACTCAGCTTAATGGAAAGACGTCTATATTGCCACAGTCTAACAGAACATGGGGACACCTGATTTTTCATATAGCATGATGCTTTAATAAGAACATAAGAACATAAGAAGAGCCCTGCTGGATCAGGCCAAAGGCCTATCTAGTACAGCTTCCTGCATCTCACAGCGGCCCACCAGGTGCCCCACGGAGGCATGAGACAACAAGATGCTTGCATCCTGTTGCCACTCCCTTGCACCCGGTACTCTGAAGTAGCCCACCACCTTTGTAAGGAGGTTGCACAATCCATCATTGCCTATAGCCCACGATGGACCTTTCCTCCAGAAATCCGTCCAATCCCCTCTTAAAGGCATCAAGACCAGATGCCATCACCACATCCTGTGGCAAAGAGTTCCACAGATTAACTACCTGCTGGGTAAAAAAAGTACTTCCTTTTATCTGTTTTAACTCTCCCAACCCTCAGTTTTAGCAGATGCCCCCTGGTTCTGGTATTTTGAGAGAGGGAAAAGAACATCCCTCTATGGACTATCCCTTCCGTGCATTATTTTGTATGTCTCAATCATGTCCCCCCTCAGGCGCCTTTTTTCTAGGCTGAAGAGCCCCAAACGCTGCAGTCTTTCTTCATAAGGGAGGTGCCCCAGCCCCGTAATCATTTTTGTCACTGTCTTCTGCACCTTTTCCAGCTCCACTATGTCCTTTTTGAGGTGCGGCCAGAACTGTCATACAAAGCTGGTATGAACTTTCATACAGCTTCTGCCTTGCTGCCATTGGTGGAGTCCTCACACATGATCTCAGCACCATTCAGTCCTGCACGCGCACACATGCACCACCCACCCAGCCCATTTCAGATGCATCTGCCAATAGTCCGATCATACACAAACATGGAAGTCTATACAACACAGAAACCCCAGTACCTGTAAATGGATCCAGGCCATTCACCAGGAGGTCCTCTCCTTAATCTGGGTCACCTTGCTGTCTAAAAGAAGCAAGTGGCCTTAAACAATCTATCCACAAGTTAATTCCCTCCCCCTCCCACACTCCAGATCTCAATCAAAAATTCCTTGAAAACTAATCAGGCTTGTGCAATTGTTTTTGCACACTTCGGCTTCAATGCAGTTTTATTGAGCAGCCTCTGCACCCAGCTCTAACCAAGCAGCACCCGGGAAGGCCACATACAAAACTGAGGCCAGGATTAAATGCAGGAAAATGAATGGCTGGGTGGTTCTTCGGAAGTGAGTGGGGGGCGATAAAGGGATGGGGGCTGTGCAAGCATAGAGAAAATTGCCCAGTTGTAGAGAGATACAGACAAGACACACCCCACATTTGTTGTGCCTTGAAAAAGCATCCCCTTTATTCCAGCCAACCGTTCCTCATTTTTAGATGCAAGTCAAACTGCTGATTTAAAACAAAAATGAAATCCAGGGTGGGAGGAATTAGGGCATTTCATCCTTTAGAGTGCAGCCCCAAAGAAGAACAGTCAAGAGAGCTTGGGGTAGACAATCCTGCCCTTGACACAGAATCTAAATGGCCTTGCTTATTCCTTGCTTCCTGATTAAGGTCCTGCAAGGCTGCTGAGGCATTGCGGTACAGGCATGCCCTGGTAGTGGTATCCACTGGGGTTCCGTTCCAGACCACCACCTCTGTGGACACCTGAAACTGTGGATACTGGGGGAGCCTTTTTAAAGATAGGGGAACATCAGTGGTTTTGCTGCAACGCGGTAACAAAAAGGTTTGTTTAATGTTCCCCTCTCTTTTTAATAGGTGTCCCAGTATCCATGGATCACTGAAACCGTAGATACTGAATCAGTGGATACTGGGGCATGTCTATACTTCCGTGGTTGGCCAGAAAGGGCCAGTTCTGGGTTCAGGGCACGTGGTCTCAGGGATTTCTTGCATGACAGCACCAGGCTCTAGGCCCACCAACCTGTTTGCTAGGCCTACCACTTCATCAGAGTCAGGCTACTGTTGAGGACAGGGTCAAGACAGGCGATCATCTCTCTCGCTCACTCTCCCTCCTCCCACAAATGACTAAGCACATAAGCAGTATGCAGTCTTGTGAAACAGTAGGAGGTTGATATGTTAAGACTTGTTGCCCAATCCTGTCCACTTTCCCACAGCTAATGCAGTGGCACCAAAATGGCGACCAAGCACTGCGACCTATGGCGGAGGGGGGTGTTTGCAGAGGTCTCCTCTGGGTAAAGGAACATTAGAGGGTACAGGTGTGCATGGACCTGCATCACGGGATCGGATCCAGGAAAGGGGATAGATCAACTGCACCAGCACTGCTAACCATTCCTGGGCTCAGTCTACTCACTCGCCGTCCCCGTTCCCCCTCCCCAACCCATTCTGCCCTCCCCCACTCCTGCCTCTCCCACTGACTTATCTGCTCCGGTGAACAGCAGATGAAGTGCTGGCTGCTGGCAGCGTGTTGGAGCACTTAATATGACACTGGCAGCTTTATGGCAATCGGCGCCAGCCCAGGAGGCAGACCACCAGTGTGGGCACAGGACTGGAGCCTTCTTTGCGGCAGAGTGCGAGAGCACTAAAGCGTTCCTAAAAGTTTTCAGCACAGCTCCGATGAGCACTGAAGAAGCCTCTGACCAGTGGCCCCGAGCCTGCTTCATGCCGCTCAGCGCAGTGCACCTGGGCCGTTGCCCCTCCCTGCAGCTCTGCTCCCTGGTGAGCGAGCGGAAGAGACAGCTGGGAGTGAACTGCCAATTCACACGCGTCCAGTGATAATCAGGCTGGCAAGGCTGTTTGGAGCACAAAATCAGGAGGCAGGAGTACTCGGGCAGGGAGCCAGCCGTAATTACCAGGATACTGCAACCAGAACACGAACACGAACACGAACACGAACACACACACACAGGGCCAAACTGTTTACCATACTAATTACTATTTATCCCTGTTTATGGAACTGGACGGCTACAGGATGGACTGATTGACTTTTAAGAGTAAACTTGTGCAGAGGCAGGCTGTGGGTATAAAGGAAGTCCATTGTGGCTGCAAAAATTAAGGTCTCTTACAGGACAGAGTTACACACACGCACACACACACACACACACACACACACACACACACACACACACACACGGCTGGCTCTCCCTGGGGACAGACTGAGGAAACCTACAGTATAAATCCCTGGAGATACTGCTAAAAACAAAATAGACAAGGATTCCCTGTTAGATACACAATCCACTGGCTGTTTTCATAACCATCAGAAACCTCACCTCAGTGGTTCCCAAACTGTGAGCCATGGCTCCCTGGGGAGTCAGAGAAACCAGCCGGGGGGGGGCGGGCTATAGAATCCTTGCGAAAAACCCACCACCCCATACAATGTATAGGATTGTAGCTCTAACGGGGAGCCACAGCCAATGGCCCAGTAGGTCAAAGGAGCCGCCAGTTGGAAACGTTTAGGAACCGCTGCCTTATCTGTATTCAGAGAGTTCCTAAAGCCTCTTTGTTTCCTTTAGAGACAAATGGAGCAAACAACAATTTGACGCAATTTGATTTCTAGACAGACACTTAATAGTCTTTTATAATGGACATGTTTGGTCTTCTCTGAGCTGAGTTACCTCACGTATTAAATATTTTAGTGTCGTTTAATTAGGATGTTTATGCTGTGAATTGTTTTGCTGTGTTTATTGATTTGATGCATCGATTCTGATGTCTGATACCTAAACTTAAAGCCTTAGATAAAGTGGGGTAGAAATTTATAAATAGGTTTTTTCTAAAAAAAAATAAAAAAGTCTTTTGTTTTTCTCCTCCCAAGAAGCATCAATTCCAGCTAAGAGCCCGCTATTGGCAGTTGATCCTGTCTATTAGATGGTTTACATTTTCAAATAGGAATGCAAGGAGTTTACCTGGAAAGAAAGAGCAAATGGCACATTATTCTAGAAAGGAGTAAGCCGGTATAGACTGTGCAGGTACAGCAGGTACAAGATCTCTCTCAGGTCATCAAAAGGCAGCTCTGGAGTTGGGGCCGGTGCTGAGGCCAGTTTCCTGGGGACTCTGAAGGTATGCAAACCCCCCCCCCTCGTGCTGCATTGGGCATTGCTATCAGCAGCACAGAGCATACAGGATATCAGCTGGTCAGATTGGCTTGCTAACGAGCATTGGCATGGCTGGCCTGTCCCGGGATACAGCTCATGTCAAGCAGTGGGTGATGGGGAGTGGCAGAATCCAGGTTCATCTTGAGTCTGCCAGCCCCTCCCCCCAGCCCTCTGTGGGCAGAGCCACAATGATCCATTTCCCATTTGCTTAGAGCAAGCTGGAAGTGGATCATCTTCTCCCCCACCCTTTCCCCCTCACTCCTTCCTCACACATTTATACAGTAGTGAAGGGAGTGGGTAGGAAAGCTGAATGCTCCCTTCCTGCACTCAAAAAAGCCATGCAGGCTTTTTCACCTCCCTACTGGGTCACCTCATTCTTTTCTTGCCATGTCCCTTTAAATGAAACAGGAAGTGCAGTTCCACACTTCCTGCTTTGTAGGAAGGAGCAAGTTAAGGAGTTGGATTATTTTGCCTGAGTTTGGGGGAGGTGCATAAGCAGCAGCAACATTTCAGAGAAGGCAATAAGCAGCAGATCACGTTGGGCTGCCCCTTGGTGCTGGTTCTGTGCTAGTGCCCTATCTGGCCAACCTCCGATGCCACCTGTCGTTAGAGCTATTATGGTGCATTATGATACATTTTAGTGCACACACGAATGAATATGACACAGCTTTCCACCATGTTTCTCCATACACACAATTCAAAAAGTAATATGCAGCCATTTCAGATGTTTTAAGTTTTAACAGGTGCACAACCTGGATCCAGAATCAAAAATAATGTGTGAAGCAACCTTTAGGATAAGTCCATATTGACTAATTTTAGGTTGATTCATTCCTTCCATGGCCACTTCAAGCATGATTCATTGCTGCTAATTGCTTGTGCTATACAGGCGTGCCCCAGTATCCACTGATTTGGTATCCATGGTTATCCATGGATACTGGGACACTTGTTAAAAAGATAAAGGAACATTAAACAATTTTTTTTACCTTGTTGCAGCAAAACCACTGATGTTCTCCTGTCTTTAAAAAGGCATCCCCAGTATCTGTGGTTTCAGGTATCCACAGGAGGTGGGGTGGTCCGGAACAGATCCCCAGTGGATACCAAGGCATGTCAGACAAGGCATACCAAGACACACTGAATATCATGTCCTCTCCTGATCTGAACTCTATTTGCAAAGTTTCAGCACTAAAATTACTCCCTTGCTAAGAAGTCTCAACTGTAGCAAGACACGTCTTAGGCAGCTTCACATATGCAACCCTATTATTTTCTCAATATGATCATGTACTTAAGTAAATGTCTCCATGGAGAAATGTTCACATGAACCAGGTAGTGCACAGAAACCATGCCAGTTATTTCCTCCATTGCATATCTGAACTCACATATCTGAACTCACATTTAGTGCATGCCACAGTTCATTGGAAACATCTTTCAACTCCTCTAAGCATGTACTCGAGGAAAAAACACGGCTTGGAATGCAGGAGGAGCATGCAGATTTAGATCAGCTATTCCGTATCAGAGAGGTAGACAAGAATTTGGCCCACCACCACCAGTCTCCAGTTGAAGTATAAGAAGAAGAACCCCAATGGACCACAAACACACTGACTGTAATGTCCTGGAACACATTTTTGGAACTTTTGGAAACTTTTGTAAGAACACATGATGATCAGGAAGGGCCTGTGGCCAGCTGCGAAGGACAGGCTCCTGCACTAGAGCAGGTCAGATTCCTTCTCCTGCTTAACTGACAGTGCAGCTAACCTGTGCTGGAAACAGCCAAGCCGCATGGCCTGTGCCATATCCAAGGCGGGTCAGGAGCAGCCTGCAGGTCACCTCAGGGTAAGGGGATATTTTTACCCTTACCCAAAGCAATACTCCAGATTGCCCTGTGGTGTGACTCAGATCCCGCCAGCTATTTAGGAGACGCACATCAGAGAAGCCCATGTAAGGCTGCCTGGGCCAGGAGTGGGGGCTAGGATATGGCATGCACTGCTGCCACTGACCCCACCCTCTCCTGGGCCTGATCCTTCCCCCATTCCACCCTCCTCTGCCCAGAAATGCCCCTTCCCCAACTCCAAAACTCCCCCCCACCTCCTACCCCTGTGCGACCTTATCTGTGCCAGGCGGCATGGGGACGGGACCTTGTGGTGCACATCTTTGTGCCAGTTCTGCCGGCTCTTGAGTTGGCACAAATGCAACACAACTAGCACGGGGAGGCCTGTGCCTGCACAAAGACACGCTTGGATTGGGCCCTGAACCGTATGGGCCTAAAGACCTTCCTCAACAGAAAAAGAGGCCAACCTAAATACTAAAATAAAGCGAGACACCCTCCTGCTACCCAGTTTCTTCCACCTCTGCCGGAGGGGAACTCATCCATCACCTTGCCCATTGCAACCTCTGTGCCGTCATTGTTCTACAAATGGGCTATCCATTCCCACCAGGGCTGCGGCATCTTACGAAGCTCCAAGGGAGCTGTTGGCGCTCCACACTGGAGGACTAGAGGAGGAAATCCCGCTCGGTCACTCCATCACACCTGTCAAAGAAGGATTTCAATTGTCATTTGCTGCCTTTTATCTTCACCATTATTAATGAGAAAGATTAGCTTCCCCCATAGAGATAAAGAGTGACTTCCAAAGTCAAATGAGTCACGCCCAGGAGGGAACCAAACTGTTGAGCGATGTCGCCTGGGGAAGAACCAACCAGGTCCTTACCCTTGGCTGTCCAGATGTCTTTTTTGTTCCCCTGTGCATTGCTGGTGTCTCAGTGTGCTGTTATGACAGGCTAAAAATAACAAACATTAATAATCAATCTAGAAGAGTGACAGACAGGCAAACTACACCCACCTATCCAGATGCATCCAGTGTGCATAACACCACTCATATGGACACAGGAAAAAGAAAATGTGCATTGCCAATGGAAGCAGGGAAGAAGAGGGCACAGCGGCAGTGAATCAGCAATGCAAATCAGTGCTGCGTCAGCCCGAGGGAAGGTTTGCTTCTTTGCAGTCCTTCCCTATTCCTCTCATTCTGCACAATCACGACAGCACCATGATCATCAAATCAGAGTGGTCATGAATTCCTCATGATGGCTAAGATGGGGGAGTTGTGACCACTTCTTCTGCTCATGGCCTACTTTGCTGAACTAATACAGCTTGCATGTACTAATACAGGAGAAGTGAGGTTCAGTGGGCGGAGCAGGATAGGGAACTGTCCCAAGCTGAACACTTTCTTGCTCAGAACACAGAGCATGCATGACCCAGATGTGTTTTACCAACGTGTCTTCAACCGTTCTTTCCCTACCATGACCCCAATAAATAAGGAATGAGACTAGAGACACACCGGCAATCCTATCCCCCTCCTGTGATCCTATCCATCCACTCCCTGCCCCATTACCACCCACTCCTTACCCCGTTACGCCTTCCCAGTGCTGTTCACTATAGTCAAATATTCTTATTAGCAAGAACAGAAAAAGAGCTACCATGAAGCCAGGCACTAGCAAAAGCTATTTTGGCACAATACAATTGCTAAGAAGAATCTGAGCAGGGCAGGGTTACATCAGATGCTTCCCCCTTTACCTAGTGGTGCTCTAATCCAGTGGTTGAAAATTTCAACCTTTTTTCATTCCTTTTAGTTGCCACAACTTTAAGTTGCCCATTGGGGTCATCACCTCAAGGTTGAAGAACACTGTTTATATAAACAGTAGGCCTTGTCAGAGGCTGAGATGCTCATCTTGCAGTTCCTGCCTTTGATCAGAGCCTTGTGGCAGCATAGAGAACTGCTTTTGGCTTGATTGGTCACAAGCATCTGCTCCCCACTCCAACTGGAGCCAACCTCTGAGAAAGAGGCCTTCAATACTTGCCCCAGTGGGAGTTGACTAAGGAACTGATCCCTGCACCCAGCAGTCCCTTATCTTCCCCATCCTCGGCAGATTTCCAGCCAGGTACTGGATTCCCTCTACCCAAAACCAACCCTGACCATCTTCCTTTATTATGGATGTGGCTTCATCCTCCTGGCCCTGGTTACGCAAGTCTCACAAGTCCGCCTCTTCCCACATCCACACAAAAATGTGCTCTGTGCATGGCAGCCTCCTACACCACTTGGTCTCAAGTGGAAGCAGGTTGGCAACCATACAACCCACCTCTACTGCCAGAAGAGGTGGTTGGGCAGCCTCATGTGTTTGTCAATGGTTGAAGAGCATCAACTAACCAAGTGTGTGCATGCCTTGAACTCCAAAGCAGCTGCATTTGTATCTATGGCTCTGTCCAGGGTGCTGAAACAGAAGATCAAATTCCTGCAGCATGATAACGCAAAATAGACTTTTTCTGTAGGCTAAGGCAGCAAGGCATGTGCCCAATGTCTAGCTAACTTCTGGCAATCATCCAGTGCAGCCCTTACAAGTGTTTGCACCTGAAAGGCCAACATGCCAACATCACCCAGATTGGAGGCAGAAAAATGGCACCTCCTGAAATGATGGCCTCCTGTTGCTTCATGGCAATAGCAGCTCTCTAGTCATCAAATTCGCGCTTGCAGATATGCAATCTTCTGTGAGTCAGGAAACACTGTGGAATTACCACTCCTAACATTTATTGGGTTTCATCATTTACTCCCATCACAGCGTGTTGGGTTTCTAGTGAAATACCCAACCGGATTACAAAGGTTTACAGCACAATCCTATGCATGCCAACCCAGAAGCAAGATTCCCAGGTTAAGTATGTACTGAATCTGCAGCCTTAGAGAAGGACCACAACCTTCAGGCTCTCTTGCACACGGACCCTGAGCACAATGTAATTCCTCTTTCTGTGTGTGCCGTGATCCCACCAGCTTGTCAAAAGGGGGGCAAAAAGGTGACATGCATATTTTCAGAATAAATACATCCATGAATGAGCCAACTATTGTTCATGCATTTCCTCCCCCCTCCCAAGCACCAGCAAAGGACAGCCTAAGAAGAAGTCTTTGCTCGGTGGACTCGATGCTGGAGAAGGAAATGAGTGAAGAAGCAAAAGAAATCAGTGAGAAAGGAAACATAATATGGAATGAATATAGAGTGAACTGCTAGGCAGCACAGTAGCCAGGCTTATTTTCCCTGGTTTCCTACAGAGACAATGAGTCCTGACTGCCTGTCAGAATGCGGCCAGGATATGTCATTAGCAGAGAGGAGGGCCTCAGGTGTTTCAGCCCTGGGCCACTGACACAGGTATGATGACTGAAGTCAGGGGTGGCGTTTCCCAGAGACAGGGACTAAGGCACTGCGGTAAAAGCCTGGTGACCAAGTTGCCAGAATTGCTAGTGTTCCCTGGAACACAAAGATTTTTTTTTTTTGCCTGGATGGCACAGGCTTGCTAGTTTGAGCAAAAAGGGAGGGACAGATGGCTGGATCCTTTATGCCTTCAGGCAGGCACACATGTTCTCCATTAAGATCCTGAGGCACCAAGCAAAAGAGCTGCAGTGCTGTGGCCTCTTTGGATTGTTTCCTCCATTTCTGTTCTCTCGTGTGCACACTGGAAACTTCCCGCAACAAGCTGCACCCTGGTAAGGGCTTTCTAGCCCTGAACAAAGGCAAAAGGACAATGCATTCCTGAACAGGCAGGCTGAGATGGGGAGGGGTGGGTCTGCATGGAGCTCTGCACCTGATTAAGGAATCATGCACTACTTCCAGCTCACATTGAGGTTGGCATTGTTTGACAGTGTCAGCAAATTGACATTGACCACACCAGCCAGCCTAATGGAGCTTTCAGCATCTCTTCCATGGTGTGAAACATTTAAGGAGCAATCCTAACCAACTTTCCAGCACCGGGGGTAAGGGCAATGCAGCTCCAAGGTAAGGGAACAAACATTCTCTTACCTTGAGAAGGACTCCGTGACAACTACCATTGTATTGCAGGAAGCAGCACATGCCCCATTGGCACAGCTATGTCAGTGCTGGAAAGTTGGTTAGGATTGCACCCTTATTTACTTCCATCCAAAAATCAGCCTGCCTTGAATATTCCCCAACTGCATTCAGACAGCCCCGGGTCGGCTGGCACATCCCTCATCAGCAGTCTTAACCAGCTCACAGAGCACCTCCTGTGAACTTGAGTGTGGCTGGAACCTTTGAAATAACTGCTGTCAATTAAACGGCACTGATCTGAAAAATAATTCAAATTTAATTTACACTAATTATTGAATTACACAAAAGGCTCTGTGTGATGACAAGTTGGCATCAATCAAGTGCTAGATCTTAAAATTCTCTAAATGATGCACATGGGGAATTGTGGCAGCTCGGTTCTCTTCCAGATGGCAGGCAAGGCAGTCTTCATACCTTCAGTACAAAGCCTGAAACCCTTTTCCCTTTGCTGCCTCTATGCTTCTAGAATGATGCCACTAATCTCCATCCTTCCTGCCCTGTTCTAAAAACATCGACCACACAAACAGCTGATATAGTCAAGCCTTGCACCACTGGCTACCAGTCTGGGGAAGGGGCCTATAGCCACTTTCCCTTTGGTGTGGCATCCTTCATCTTGTGCCAACTGAATTCCTGGCATGTGAGGCTAGGGAATTTCAGAAGCAACCCTACCTATTGGGGTAGTGGTATCTGTCAGGGTGGAGCAGCTGGAAAAGGTCCTGGGTTCACCCACCGACAACTCCAAGTAGGCCTAGGGAGGCCTCTGGTCTGAAAACCCTGGAGAACTGCTGCCAATCCCAGCAGACAATTCTAAGCAAAAAAGACCAGTGATCTAAATCAGGGTGCAATCCTAACTTGTGCTGGAATGGGCAGGCCAGCGGGCCTGTGCCGCATGCAGAGCAAGTTGGGAGCACGCAGGAGCCTCCCTGGGGCAAGGGCACGGTTGTGCCCTTACCCTGGGGTAGGTGCCAGCCATCCCAATGGGCTCCTCGGATCTGCATCTGCTATTTAGCAGGCGTAGAGCTGAGGACGTTGTGCAGCCAGAATCGGGGCCACATGGCCTGTGGACAGGAGCTTTGATGCACCTTAATGGCGGTATCTCAACTCCATCTCCCATCCCCAAGTTGACACGCCCCCCAGTCCAGCCACCCCCTGCCCAGATACGCCCTCCGTCACGCTGCCCAGAACTGCTCTTGTGCAATTCTGGAACTGGGCTGGCACAGGAGTGGCACTGGCTTCAGCTGGTGCTGGTAGGCTGATGCTGATGCCAGCGTCTGCACTGTAGAAGCAGTGCTGGTGCGAGCGTCCAGGATGGTGCTCTTGTACCAGTGCTATGTGAATAGGGCTGAAACAAGCTGCTTGTGTTGGCCCTCGGGCGCCCTCAATAATAGACACCTCCATCATCCACCATAACAAGGATTCAGATTAGATGCTGGAGACAAGATATGGAGGGGTCTGAACATTAGCAAAGTGAATCTTTCCTTTCCTCCCTCCTGTATGCAAAGATACTGTCTGCTGACCCTCCCAGCCTCACTCCCCCACCAGATGTCATGACTCTGAGTTTTCTGCCAGGGGGATTTCAGAGTTACTATTGGGAAAGTCCAGCCTCTGAATTAGACTCTTACAAGCAGAACCAGATTTGCAGCTTTCCCAAAACCACACAGGAACTGCCTAAGGGTGCCGGAGTACCGCAGACAGTGTGCAATTTATTTATGACACCAAGGTGAAGGCCTGCGCTGTCCGTCCTGGACAGATTTAAGTAGGGAGGATTATCAGCCAGTCCCTTTCTGATTAAATATAATAAGAGCAGACAGTGTCAGTTTCAAGGAACGAGGGTAGACTAATTTGCCCCAGGTCTTTGGTAATGCTGATTTCCCAGTTCCTTGGCAAATGCTGATGGGGGAAAGAAAGGGCTTGATAGAAATACCCAAACTCTCTACCAAAGCAGCCTAAGTTCGATGCTTAACATAAAATATATTAGTTAGAGTTCAATCCAAACCGCATGCTGGAATAGGCAGCTCCTGCAGCTGCCTGGTTGCCACGGGATGCAGCGGTAGCTGTCTAACCCCAACCCACCTTCCAGCACTGACACAGCTGTGCCAATGGGGCATGTGCTGCATCCTGCAGTGGAGCAGCAGTCAGGGAGGCCTCCTTACCTTGAAGCTGCATTGCCCTTACCCCGGTACTGGAAAGCTGGTTAGAATTGTGCCCATAGTGAACCTGTTGCAATACCATTTGGGTTGCATTTGCCCCCACAACTACCCTGTGAAGTGTGTTTCGCGTCTTCTTTCACAGCAGGGGAACCAAGGTGGAGACAAGATAGGGTAGAGCTCTGAGTCACCTACATCCCAGAGCAGAGGCAGCTGTGCCAACAGGCCATGTGCTACACCCTGCAAAGGGAATGTTTGTTCCCTTACCCCGGAGCTACAGTTTGGATAGGATTGGCCCCTTGTTCAATAATTCCATACCAGTAGCTAAACTTCTCCTGCGGGGTTCCAGGTCCACATCAGATACTGCCCACTAGATCACATGGACTCTTAGCTTACCAGAGGCAGATTCTCCAATCTCAGAGGCCAGCCCAGCCCTTAACACTAAGTTGACGAATGAATATTGAAGACTTCGGCTCCTGATTTAGCGTCCAAGTAGCTGGAGCAAGAAGACAACTGCAGCATTTTGTACAGCAAGAACAAAAAGCTACTAGGGATAACTGCAAACAAAGCTGGCAGTAAATTTGGCATGCTATTCTTCGTCTCTGTGTTAATCTTCTCTGTCCCAAAATGAGCAGAAGACATAGAGTCCAACACTCCTCTAAAGGGGAGGTGAGCAGCACACATACAGCTTGCTTCCTAGACTGAAAAACGTTATCTGGCAGCAAAGTAGTTAAAAAAACAAACAGACCCCACCTCTCTTCCTGAAGCTCTAAGCCAGCTAAGAACTGGAATCCTCACAACTCCCTGGTGCGATGCAGAGAAAATAATATGTCACAAGTGATATCACTTAAAGAGTGGGATGGAGAGAGGAATCATGAGCAATAATACCCGGCAGAGGTTCTGTGCTGGAGTCACCCAGCTCATCACTAAGGCAAACAGGATGTCACTGGGATAATGCATATGGAATGAGGAAATCTCCCCTCACTGGCCAGGGTCTTCTGGGTGACTAGAAGGTTACACAAGCAGTCGCTTTTTCCCCCTTTTCCTCCTCCATGTCTCCATTTTACCCTGAACCTGATTTTTTTTCTTTCAGCCACAATCCAAGCCTCCTACTCCCCCTGCAATAAAAACTTTTGCTACTGTCTTAGCCAGGATGGAGACAAGAAGGTGGCCCTGTGGTGCCTTCCAAGCTGGTGACCACGTCCTCGTTCTCTAGTCCAGAGTTTCTGAAACTGTGGTTTGGGACCCAGTTGGTGGGTTGTGACCTGATGTCAGGTGGGTCATGGAAAGCTGGGAGCAGCCATCTTGGAAGCGGCAGATCGTACTCTCCCATTTCCAAGGCAAATTGCAGGGTTGTGCATTAATTTAGAAATAAAAAAAATGAATGGAATGGTGTCTACCCATGTGCTCCAAGTAAGAAAATGAACACCAGGTAGCCTCAGTGACTCCAAGTATTGGGGATGTCGTTCCATTTCATTTAGTTTTGGGGAGGCTGCTTACTGACTCCTGGAACAGCAGCAGAGCTATTGCAGAAGCAGGATCCTGACAGCCATCATTCCCCCCCCCAAATGCTCCAGACCAGGACTCTGTAGGCAGGATTCCACTGTGGCCATAGCACAGGTGTATATAAAAGCATTACAACGGCAGCCGTCCTGTTTGCCCTTTTAATTGCTTCCATACACTGTTTTGATTTGCCATTGAGTTATCCACCATGGCCCCAAGATCTCTTTCTTGGTTAGTCAAGACCCCATCAGACATTGAATGAAGTCACGTGCATCAAACTACCGTTACTTTAAAAGCTGAACTTCATTTGCCATTTTCATTGCCCATTCATTCACCCAGTTTGGAGATATTCCTTTTGGAACCTTTCAGAATCCACTGAAGTCATCCTGAACGGTTTGGTTATAATCTACACTGTTTAACCATCCTATTGCTCAGCCCAGACTCCATAAATGAACAGGTTAAAGAGCACTGGTTGCAAATATTAATTGCATGCTTCTTATATTATGCGATTGTTGTCCATTTAAAAACAAGACAAAGAATGACAGAAAAACAAGAAGCCATTGTGAAAGAAGAAAAATGTGATGTTCTAGGAGTATAACTCTACATTATTGATTACAATTATCAATCAGTGTCTGACATTTCCACATCTAGCCCCATGGTGCATGGTCTTCATGTCACCGCCATATAATTAATTTTCCTATTCTGCAATGTTCCGGGTTTGTCTTATGTTTGGTGTGTGGCAATACATGGTCTAGTTTTTTCCTTCCAGTACCAGTTGCCTTCTACCCCATATAATTTTTTGCTGCCAAAACATTTGCTGCATAATCTCCTCCAGCCAATGGCACGTTTTCTAAAGCCTTTGTGACAGCTACTGCCTTCCTCTGAATTCTCTTCTTTTGTTGGTTTTGTTCTTACAAACTAACTATGGAAAAATAGTAGCTCAGTACTGTAGCTCGGGCATAAGCATGACCAAACACAGCAATATCGTTTCCTGGTATCCAGTTTGAGCCTGCTTGATACATAGTACTGAACACGGGCAAAGCATGCATCCAGAGTCACTGATTGTATCTGCCAGCCCATGCAGCATTAACAAAATGGACCTCCGTAGCTTGAGAGGACATGCCGCTGGTGTGCCACCACTGCAGAAGTCTGGGCTGTCAATCATGGTTTGACCACATGTGAGATGTTGGCCACATGAAACACCCACATGGTGGACCACTATCAGCATCACAGCAACATGCTATTAGGCACCATAGTGATCCCAAGTGATCCCAAGCTTTACTCACTCATTGCGACCCCTGTCAATTAGTTTACTTTCCTCCTCCCATCCATTTGGCTCAATCCGAGGACTACATCTGAAGGGCGGCAACTTCTCAAGGAACTGTGCAAGCATTCCAAATGTTTGGAGGAATCATCTTCTCCTGTGCCTTCGTACAATCTCCCTTATGCCAGCTCACAACCTCTGCACAAATAGGACTCCTTCCATGCCCAATTAGTCACAGGTCTAGGTGGCGCCAAGACTTCCTGGCGCCTCCGGCAGCGTACCAAACGCCACTCCCTTTACTCGACGGTACAGCCACTGCAGAATGCAACAATACCTGCATCTGAAAAGGAAAAGGAAGTGTAAAGGAGAGAAGAGTAGAGGGCTAGAGCAGTAGGGGCACTCTAGTTCCTTAATCTCTTCTCCTCCATACCTCCCCTTGTGCTCTGTTCTTCTCTGTGCTCTGTTCCAGCAAGGAGAAGAAAAAGGAGCTATGGAGACAGTCTGGTGGGCTATGCAGCCCCTGCCAATCCCTCATCCCAGTCAATTTCACAGATGGATCAGACTTGATTATCGACACCCAGATCTGGACTGTGACCTAACACGTCTATTAGCATGCTCAGTAACAACCACAAGAGAGAACAATTAAATAAACCCTTTGTGCTGTCATCTTTGAATTATAAACATACAGGGTTTTTTGTTTGTTGTGCTGTAAACATACAGTGGCAATTCATTTGTTGCTAGGAATCCAGTTTCCTCCCCTAAAGGAAACATGTCTGATGAAGAGATCTCACATTTTCCTAGGACTTAAAGTGCAGTACTGTTGTTACTGTCGGTGTACCTATTGCAAATAGTGACTGCAGTGAAACACATCCACAGTTGCCCATCACCTCAGGCCTGCAACAGCACCAGCACAAAAACCACCACAACTCCTCTGGCCCATCACACGCAGCCCATTTTGTGATGGTTCATATAAAGCTTTTTTAAAACTCCTAAAGGTGCTGAATGTTGCTTTGTAATACAAGGAAATTGGGAAGCACTCATCAAACACTGTAAAAATGAACACGGCAACCATTGTTTTGCCTGCTGAAATACCCTCTCCTGTCCTGCAAAGTTATTCTCCTCCCCGCCGCCCCGCCCCCCCCCCAAAAAAAAATTACACGAGAAGGGCATTTTGCACCATGGGCCCTGGACTGAGACTAGAGCTAGCATAGTGCTGAGAATGAAATATTTCTTTCTGTCAACTGGAAAGGCCCCTGGGCCCAGGAACTCATTCTGACTCATTCTGTAAATGACATTTAACAGCACACTCTGCGATATCTAGGGAGGAAAACAAGTGCACAGATATTTAAGTCCAGCAAGCCTCTTTCTAAATCAATGGTCAACCCATTCCAAGCTGTCAAGTCTTTGAGAATTTCCCACCCCCATTCTGTAAATTCCATGGGCGATGAGCTCCAACTTCATTGCAGTCACTGATTGCAGAGACTGACTCATGCTTTCATACATATACACAACCAACCTGATTTCTGGACCAAAGGCAGACATTGTGATTTAATTCTGACACTAGAAATAGTGAGAAGAGGGACTCCTAAGCCTTTTGGTGGGCACAGAAGGAAGAGCTGGTTGGGAGAGACACAGCATCTGTGACTATGGTAGCAGAGATAATGTACAAACCTTCATGCTTCATTGCCCTGCTTAGTTATTAGATTTTCAGTCAACAATCAAAGCAGAGATTTCTCCTTGGAAGTAAAATAATTCACTCCTCTCTCATTTTTCTTTCCATTCGCCTTTCCTCACTGCCTGGCGATATCCCTCAGCAAGCAAAACAATGTCAGAAATGGTTTAAATAAATAGCAAAAAAAAAAAAAAAGGATAAAAGAAAAGAGCCAACTGCAGAAATATTGCCATAATTTGCTCCCACCATCTGACCCTCTTGAAGACTGCAAGAGCTCGGGAGATCCCAGTTTGCAATAATAAAATGCAACACATGTCTAAGCCAAAGAAAGATGTTTCAGACTTACTTTCTGTAAGTTGCTTCCGATCTGCGGAACTTTCTGCAGCAGGAGATCATTGAGTGAAGACTCTGAAGGCAAATGCACAAAAGTAATAGGTCACTCTGATATCATTCTGTGCTTCTTCACCTAGCTGACACTTAAAAGTTTCAGTATGTAAAGAGACCATTTTTAAACGTCTCATACCAGTGCTGGGTTTCATAGAGCAGTTATCAGAGGTGAGGGTGGTGACCTTCTTAAAGTGCCCGCCACTGTTTCTGGACAGACCGAGGCAACTAAGCAACATCGGTCAATAGCCTGCCCTGCAAGGGCACCAGTAGTCCCAGAAAAAAAACTTTGCAGAGAGCCCTCTGTCCTCTAGCAGCTGTTGGCTTTACCCTGGGCCTTGTTACAATGCAGAGGGGACTTCAGTCACCTGGAGTTATTCAGCAGGGATTCCGTGAAGAGATGCACCAGGCCCACTTCTTCCAATTCCCCACCCTCAATCTCCTGTTGCCATGGCAATGTTTCTGACAATTCCAAGCCATAAACCCAAATTTGCATTTTAATGGGATACAATTAGAATGTTGAGACAAATGGTTCCTCCTCTCTAAAAGGTAATAAACACGTACCGCATGCCCCCTATCACATAACTCAACGATGCCACGCAGCAGCGCATGCATGGAACACCCAGAGAGTGCGCCCTTGGAAAAGTTGTCGTCGCGGGGAGGTTTGTGTGACACAGGTTTGTCATAGCAGCAAAAAGTGCAGCCTCAGATCTTTGCTGTCCTTTGAATCTTTTCTTATTGATGCCCCATCTCTGCATGGCGAGTGGATGTTAGGACATGACCTGTGGGGGCTGGATGAACTGACTGACTGGTTCAGGAGGTTCCAAATTGCATTCCAGTGCCACCTTGAGGCTTAGTGGGATACGCTCAGAGGCTTATTGAGTATTCCTCAATGACAAGCTCGATCATGGCAGACAATGGATGAAAGACAACTTGACCAACATCACCAGTCTTCTCTTGCGGTGTGTTGGTTGCACTCACACTTCACACAAAGCAACAGTGAGGCTCAACTGGCTTGTTCAGGATCCAATGTGAGCCAGCTACACCATCTGGCATGCTCTTTTAAATCCTCTGAAGCAGGAGGCAAATTCATGACGAACTGGTTCCCTGAAGTTAAGGACTCTGAAAGCCTCTACGCCAGTGTTTCTCAAACTGTGGGCCAGGACCCACTAGGTGGGTCACAAGCCAGTTTCAGGTGGGTCACATAGCACCTAGTGCAGCTACCATTGAAAATATGGGAAGATTGGACACTGGAAAGGGGGAGGGCGGTATGGTGGTTTTGCTTGAGTCAAGGTTGTCAACAGGCTTTTTTTCTTTCTGATTCACTTTGCTGTTGGAAAATGGCTGAAAAATAACACACCTTATTGCTGCATTCTCAGGAAAGCAGCAGGCTCTGGCGTCACAATTAGGGCACTTCCAGCCATGACATCACTTCCGGTGGGTCCCAGGGAGACTGTCATTCTCAAAAGTGGGTCCTGGTGCTAAAACGCTTGAGAACCACTGCCCTGTGCTAAATCAATGCCTCAGCATCTAGGGGATGGGGAAGGGATCGTGTTCTCTGGGGATCTCAGCCAAGTGGAATCTGTAGTCAGTATTCACGAAGCAGAGAGGTACTGCCTGTTTCTGATAATTTAATCCGAACTTCCACAGAACACTGCAGCAGCACCCCTTTTCAGAGCATTATCTAACATCTGATCCACCACAATAGGATAATTATTCCCCCTTCAATTTTTTAGACTGGAAAGAAATATTGTTGAATAACCATGACACACTTTCCGCAAACGGGCAGATATTTAGAAAGGGCGCTTAAAGAGGTGACGTTTAAAAAACACAGCCACACTTCTAAGACTTCTCTTCTTCATCCTGCCATCTATTTTCTTTAAGACCACTCCGCATAAAAAGGCAGAAAATGAATTTCTCCTGCCCTCCGTATAAACCACATTCAAAGGAGGCAGCTGGCAAGAGTGAATAGAAGGCGAGAGGGGTGTGGAGGGAGAGAAATAAATTAAGAAGATGCTGAAAGAGAGAGCGTGCAAGAGAGAAACGCAAACACAGAACCATAAAAGCTGCAAACCGCCTGGAAATCTCATTTGGCTTTTCAATTTGAAAGTGGCAGGAAGCCTGAGTCGGAAGGCAGGGCAAGCAGGAGAGAGAGAAATCCACGTTAAAAGGGGAACAGCCCATATAATCATATTGGAGCCCATCCAATGATTTTATGGGACTGCCTTGGACCTACATGAAGCTTCCCAATCATGCCAGTTAGGACTTCTAAGAAGCAAGAAGGGTTCAGACGGGTTCCAGAGGGCAGGTGGTTGGCTGCACCTTGCTGGGAAGTCGTGCAAAGCCCACATTAGCAGGGAAGTGATAATGAACTGCTTAACCAGTCCCTGGAGAGGAAACACCATGAGCTGCCAGCGCTTGAAATGAATGGACTGCCTGTTTAATGGGCAAAGCAGCCAGGAGGGGAGGGGAGCCTGAAGACAACACACAGAAGGTGGAGAACCCACAAACTGGGAATGCAGCAACCTGGACCAGAACCAGACTTGGAAGATGATGCCAAGTGCCAAGACCAGGTGAGAGATAAATCTACCGTGGCTCATTTGTTTCACTGAAAGTTGCAGAAGCTAAACTATTGTCATAGAATTTGGCAGCGCCCTACAGAAACCAGCTTATTGCTATTCACACATTGCCGTGGCTTCTTCACAGCTCTGAGAATCTGCAGTAAAAAGTTGGGTTTAACAAGCATATTTTTACTTCTCATGCAGAGAACATCTTGAAAACACTTGGCTAGTTTCTGTCAAATGTCTGAGCAGGGCTTTCAACGCTCAACGGTGGGTTCATTTAACTCAGAACCTTCTCCTCTATCTCACCTACCTTCCCCCACCTCCAGCTGGCCTCTTACACACCTAACCATTGGTGAAGGCTCATCTGGATTGGAACAGATCTGCAGGGTGACTGACCAATCACTGCACTGGTACATGTGAACAGCTAGCATGCAGCATGACTCGGTATCGATCAGATGCACAGCAATGCACAACTGAGCAACAGGATCAGGGATCCCAAATGCAGAGCAGCAAGACCTCTAAGCCAGCATCAACAAAGGATCAAAAGGGGGTTAGCGCAGGGACATCCTGTGCCACATCGCTCCTGCCCCAGGTACTGTAACGCTAACATGGCCCTTTGCATCTGTCCCCTGAAGCACTGGAGCAGCGGTTTGTGGAGATGCTGCCTATGTAGGCACACAGTCCAAGAACGCAGCCCTCCCTTACCTGGTGATGTGTTAGCCTCTGTTCCTCCCTGGATTGGTAAAGGAAGGGGTGGAATGAAAGAGGAAATGCGAAGGGGAGTGGTCTCCGATGCAGTAGCACACCTTCCTCCTTTGCTTCTCCACTTCTTCCTTTTCCAATCCCAAGCGTGGCAGGTAGAGGAGTGGGTGGACGGAGGTCAGCACCACCAGCAACCTGGTGCTGGAAACAACCACTTCGGTCAGCCTCATGAATGGTCATCCCTAGCCTTTTGTTATAAGTTTTCCCTTTTCCTGCAAAGGGAAACCCCAAATTCTGTGATCACATGCGATCACTTCTACCCATGGTGCGTTAGAGCAACATTGGTAGAAATGCAACCTCCAGCACATCGGTGGTAGAAAATGGATTGCTATTCACAGCTCAATCCTAACTTGGGCAGGAGCAGGCAGGCTGTGCAGCCTGTGTCGCATCCTAGAGGCAGCAGCAGTTTAGCATGGAGCAAGGAGATGAACGTTCCCTTGCCCTGTGGTAAGCCACAAGCAACCCAATAGGGCTGTTTGGACCTGTGCCTGCCAAATAGCAGACACAAGCCCAAAACAGGGCTGCATGACCCAGAGAAAAAAGTTTGGATCCAGCAAAACTGTTGGATCTGGACTTCTCCCCGCTCTTGCAGGACATGTACATGCTGGCCTCCACCAGTAGAGGGAGTTGGTCCCTAGTTTAAGGGCTTATAGGTTGCTCTCTCCTACTTTGGCTGGACTTCAGTTTGGGTTCTTTTCCTGTCTTGTTGTTTCTGCCTTTGTAGCAATTGCTGCAGTTCTTCCTTTGTCCCTGTGAAGTTTGTCCCTTGAACAGAAGTCAGCTTGCTGTGTAGGACTCCTCTAATCCCTAAGCTCTGCCCAAACTGCATTAGTATGCTGAGCAGCAGCATGGACACTCAGCAGATGGACCCTCATCTGCAAAGCTCAGCAGATGGAGCAAACGTTTCCACCTGGATTCGCAACCTCTTCTGCCTGCAGAACACATTCCAAGACTCTTTCAGCTGCAGTGCTTCCAGTGGCAGCTTGATGCTGTCAGCGTCTTGGCGTCCCAATCCAGCTTCTTGCTAAATACCAGCATCACTCAGGCAGCCGTATCCATTCCACTGGCTAAGTGGAACCTGAATGTACAGAGTACATACAGACTGATGCTCTCTTCTCAGATGTTGACTGCTGTGCTCAGTCAACATTTGACTGAGCTCTCAAGCACTGAATCTTAAGGCAGATTCACACCCGCAGCCAGAGGTAGCTACTTGAAAATAACCATTAATTATATGAATCCAAACTTGCGCTAAAGCTGGCACCCGATCCTTGGGCCGGCCTTTGAGTGTTGCAAATACACTCAAATCAGATGTGAGCAGGCCTTGCAGAGGCCAGCACAGGGACTGCGGGCGGGAGGAAGAGGCAGAGCAGGGCAGGGGAAAGGGCGGAACAGGGCAGAGAGTGGAGAGAAGAAGGGCTCATGGGCAGGGGGTTGGAGGCCGGATTCAGCCTTTGGGCCAGTTCCTAACCCTTCTTCCTGCCCCTGGCGGACCCGATTAGGCAGCTCAGAGTTGCACTGCCAATTCCCACAATGCAGTTCTGAGTAGCCCCATTAGCAAAAATATTTCCCCTTTCCCCAGGTAGTGCGGTAGTTCCTCCGAATCCCAGGCTGGATATGGGGCAAGTGTGTCAGCCTGCCTATTCCTGCCCGGGGTTTGGATTGTGCTGTTAATGTGATGCAGCTTCCCAGGCAATTGTGTCAATTTTGACCATACCACCCAAATCCTTCATTTTTAGTAATCATGGGGTGAAAATGATCATGCAGTGAAAAGGCCCCTTTTTAAAGGTAGTATATAAATATCCTGGACAAATAATACACTCAATAGCAGGCAGTACTGAAAACGTGTAGAATCTAGAAGCTGCTTGCATAAAGTTTCCCAAGTGATGAAACTGCCACACATGGTTATGTTTTCCAGTACCCGCTGATTCCATGCATGCACCAAGCCTCAGCAAGGGGCTGCTTTTCAGCAGCATCTGACTTCAGGCCTTGGGAAATGGGTACTTTGCAAAGGCACTTGTATACATTGTGGAAAGCACCAAACCAATCCCAACTCCTGGACTGTTGGCATGGAGGTGCCGGCATCAGGAAGGTGCACGTGAAAAACGACCCCAAACCAAACTATTAATCTCTTGTCTTTAACTCTGGGCTATGATGAGAATAGCTTTGTTTCAACTGCTTGTTGTTTCTACTTCTGATCAGCAGGCCCAGATGTTCAGGAATAGCATCCTGGCAGGGCTCCTGATTTGGGCTCCAGCACCTGATATTCATAGCCATGGCAATCTCTCCAATGAACCACCTAACTGTTTGTTAGCAATCCCTTCACATGAAAGCTCCATATCTCACAGTTGTGAAGGAATATTCCAAAACAGTACAGTGCCTGTTAAAGGACTCATAGTCCCTGGTCTCTCTGATCCATCTTAGACACTCCTTGTTCACTGGCCAAACACCCCCAGGGAGTCAAAAAGGCATGTTAGCTTTGTAAGCCACCTTGGGTATTTGCTTTGGCATGGGAAAGGCAGGATATAATTTTTTCAAATAAATAAATATTGTTCCCAATTTGTTTTTCTGCATCCTACTACTTCAAGTCTCAGAATACTCCTAGAGAGAAAGAGAGAGAGAGAGCAAGGAACAGTTCCTAGGCAATAGCCCTAAACACTGAATACAAGTTCCTGCACACAGTCACCTAGCTAGCCAAACACACAAAATAGATGGGCATGCAAGTTCTTAGGGCAGAAGTACCCACCAGTAGGCACCACCACCTTTAACAGCCAGTCTTTTAGCCAAGGAGAAAGTTGAAATCTTACAGGCTAACTCCCCAGATCTTGCAAGCACTGATCTCCCCAATTGCAAGGACTCAGAACTCTGGCTTATTCCAGGGGGCTAGGCTAGAATTAGATGGACCCCAGTGCCTTTGTACTCACTGAGTACAAAGTGAGTACTGCTCACACAGACCTTTGACCTCTAATAACAGAATGCTTTATTTAAAGAATACCATTAAAATTGCATGTTACTTTGTAAGACATTTAGCTATTTCAGAGAATAAACACATAATGCTAAAACAATAAAGTTTAATTCCTAAGCTTACTTGGGCCTAATGCTCACCTGGATCATTCCATCTTCTGAGCAAAAGGTATCAATTTTTCCTACCATGCCACAGCTGACACAACCAGCTATATGGAATAGGAAAGAGCAGCTCACCCCCTCCCAACCACAGGTTTTTTTAAAAAAAATACCTTAAAATTAGCCAACCAGGGATTCAGACCAGCAGAAGCTTCTGGAAAACAATCTCATCACCTGAGGCTATTGTAGGTCCCTTTCTCTGACCCAGCCCAACTAGAGAATCACAGGTGCAGCCAATTCCTAATTAGCAAGACACTGAATATCCAGCACATTATCAGGCCTCTCGCCCAGCTTCAAGAGAGATTCAAGAGAAGGAGTTTCTTTCCCAGTCCACTAGCTCTGTTCACACAGCTGTTCCCAAAATGGCTGCCGGCTTCCAAGATGGAGTCAGACCTAAATCAATTATTTTAAACCTGTTCTTCAAAGAAGGTTCAGAACTTACAAAAGGCATAGGCACACTGTCCAAGTTTGTATTTGGTAACCCTAATTCTGTGGGGACTGTAGTTTGTTAAGAAATCTGAGAGCATTTAGAGCTACACTTAAACTACAGCAGCGATTCATAATCGTTTTAGCATCGGGACACACCTTTAAAAAGTTTCACTTTGCCAGCTATTCAAGTCTCTAGGGCTATAGTGGAGATTGGGCAGCAGTGCTCCCCCCTCCCCTCCCCAAAATAGCAGGTTGTTAAATCCTTGCTGCACAGATCTCCCCTGTCAGTTTTACAAATCACCAAAAATTGGGTCATAAACCACTCACTGGTGGGTCATGGACCCATAGTTTGGGAACTGCTGAACTATTGTCTCAAGAATGCACTGGAGAAATTGAAGTACATTTAATGTGGATTAAAACTAGTAGATAAGATGAGACTGAGGTACCCAGATTTTGTAAAAAAATAAATAAATGTTTTGTCATGGGCCCCCTAGAAGCCTGGACCGTGGGGATTTCCCCGCCCTGCCCCCCTCTCTATAGGCCTGGCTTCTAGCATCCTGCCTCAAATCTTGAATCAGCCCTGTGTGAGGGCCAGGAGGTGTCATTTTCAGTCCCTCATTTTCCCCTCCTCTGCTCCTCAACATTCAGGGCACAATCCTAACCTGCAGTTAGGCTGGCACAATTAGGCCAGGAAAATTTGGCTGGTACAAGGGCCACAATAAAGTGTGTTTGAATCACTCTCGGAGTCAGGGAGGATGGTGCACGTCTGTGTGCTGGCCTCTCTGACTCCAAGAATGGTCCAAATATACTTTACAGTGTCCTTTATGCTGGCCAAACTTTGCTGGCCTTACTCCAGGTTAGGATTGTGCCCTCAGTGATAGATGCTCCTGGGGTTGCCGCCTAGTGTCCAGGAGATCACACTAGTTAGGACTGAGCATGCTCAGCCTTCTTGTAAGCCTTGTACACGGCATGTATTAACATCTTCCCTTACACTGCCCCAATTTCCCAGCACCAGGGAATTCAGACAATTCCCAAGTACCCAAAAGTGCAACATTTGCAGTTGGAATACACAGATCCTCTCCCATCCACCTTCCCTGCTGCAAATCAATAAATAATCAAATAAAAAAGAACCAATCATCTGCAATTAGCATGGTTACTGTGATGCCCCCATCTGGGCTTTCTGGTCCCAAGATGTGCAGCATTTAATATCAAACCCAAGAGCACTCCTGGTGATATTGTGGTGAGGAGCTGTGTAGCCCGCCCCACAGTTGCCCAGGCCCTAGCACCCGTCCCTCAGTTGCACACAGACCATTTAGGGCCGTTTCCATAGCAGCACTGATTACTCGCAGAGGAGAGGGGAAGAAAAGAGAGTTATGCAGCTGGAAGTTCCCCTTTGGTAACAGCCTTCTGCTGCTGATTAGGGCTGCTGGGAGAAGAACCCACCCACCCCACCCCCAGTTCCACACAGCTGACCCCATTTAACCACTCTGCCCTCCTTCATTTGCAGGAATCAAATATTAATTGGACGGCCCCATGATGGAGTGGACATTAATGCATCCTGACATTTTACCCAGTGGAGCTGTATGCAGGCCCCCTGCCTGGCAGAGCAGAAATGAGAAGTAGGACCCTGGGATGTGGAGGGGGCAAACGCCTTCCAGGAGGACTTCCCCATTTGGAGCCGTTGGCCGAAGCGGCTGTATACGTCTGCAAAGTCCGCTCAGAGGATCCCCAGAGGAGGGTCACTTGATATGATATGATATATGGTATATCCGTATGATTCTACCTTTGTCTACTATATAATTTGGTGAGGGCTCAGCTCCAGCATGAGAGACCCATGACTTTGCGCTGGTCATTCAGGTTAAAGAATAATCCCTGCTATCTTCTTAGAATACAAGGGAGAATCTGCCTCTTTGTACAGGTCATATGAAAAGACAGCAAGAATAGGGGAGGTTAATTGATGCCCCACAGCACAGCAAAGCAATGGATGCGAAGACGGTCCAGGGATGTTTGAGAGGACCTGCCAGGCAGGCAGCAGTGCCAACCGGAAGGAGGGATAAGGGGACACAGACCAGGATGGGTGGTGCTACCTCCTTATTTTGGATGCAGGCCACCTCTGAATTTTATTTATGTATTTATTTGAAAATTTATATCCTGCCTTTCCCTTGCCCAAGGCAGCTTACATGGACAGATGAGAATAAACCATCATTTTTCAATGGGATTTTTACAAATATACAATATTCTCTGGTTCATGGAATCCTCAGTCCCAGATGTAGCTTTCACAGTGTGGCTCTCCCCTCTGGCTGCATGCCGTTGAGCTTCAGCAGGCAGTCATAAGTCAAGCCTGGGCAGGTCCTCAAGGCCATATTCCATTCTTTTGTTGGCTGGCCTCACACACTCCCCTGCAACTCTCACTGGTGGTGACTAATCAGCTCATCAGTGCTGCCATCCTGCCACAAAGGGTAAAGCAGCTTGTCACAGCCTTGACATTCCATCTCCCATGCACAAGCAAGAGCATGAAGTCTCCTGCTTAGCTTCAGGCAGTACCAGCATCTCAACCATCAGTCCACACCTCCTGCCAGGTATGCCAAATACAAGGGAGTGGCAACAGGATGCAGGCATCTTGTAGTCTTGTGTGCTCCCTGAGGCATCTGGTGGGCCACTGTGAGCTACAGGAAGCTGGACTAGATGGGCCTTTGGCCTGATCCAGTGGGGCTGTTCTTACGACACTCTCTTAGAAGTAGGGAATCCATATGTCTCCAAGGCAAGCACACAAAAAGGACAAAGGGAGGGAGTTGACACCATCTCAGCCCAGCAGTTCTGTGATTCTGCAAAGCATCTTTCCAATTCCCCTTTCACGCAAAAAGTCATCCAGGCAGAGAGCCAGTACAATCTGCGACTGGAACTTGCAACATCTTTTTCTTTTTCAAAAGGCAGCCAGGGGTGGGAGGGGATCAGGATCATGGGGAAAAGGGGAGGTTTAACCCTATGTTCCCATTCTGAATCACTGGCTTCATTCCTACAACCACCACCACCACCACCACCACCACCACCACCACCAGTGGCCTCTGTTGATTTTTATTGTGACTTATGGGCACAATTGTTGAATGTTAAGAAGCTTGGCAAACATGCAGAGCCACAGCGGTCACATGGCCTGGAACGCCAGCCAGCCAATGCTGTCTCGAATCCACCGCCCTAGAACTGACCCAAGTTACATGCACAGATAAGACAACACCACCAGCCGCTTACTAAGCTCTTGGCATGGCTTCTTCTGTTGCAGAAGTGCAGGGCTTCTGGTTTGATTGACAGGAACCATGCAAATGAAGGAGCTCCTTCGTTCACGCAGTGCCCATCAAACAAGAAGTCCTGCACTTCCGTGGTTGAAGAAATCCTGCCCGGAGCAAGGTAAAGAGGCAGGTGATCCACATTCTGTTTGCTTTTAGCAGGCAGAAAGCATATTGGTGTGGGTTGTGGCCGGCTGGAGGGAAGCACTGGCAGTGGCAGACTCAGAGCATGGAACACTGAACCTGCCCCCCTGCCCCCCCCAATCTGTATTGATGCAACCCACATCCCACTGCCTAAAGCAAGGGGGGAACAGAATTCTGGGACTTCTTCTATAGCAGGGGCAGTCAGATCATCAGCATCAATGCTTTGAAGTTTTTTGTGTTTTTTTTTCAAGAGGACCTTTGTGGAAAAGAAGCATCAGGCTTAGAAGGAGGCATACTGAGAACATTGCCTAGAGGCATATTCCATCCTCTTTCTGAAGGAGACAATATGCAACTCATGTTACATTAAGGCTATAATATGTGCAAATTTACATGTCCTACCGAATTCATGGCTCTGAAGGAGAGAATGTCTATGAGAATTATCATGACTTGCTCCTGCACTTCACTAGGTATCACCACCCCACTGCCTAGGAGTAAGACCCACTGAACAAAGGGCAACTTGCTTCTGAATGAACACAAATAGGGTTGCATTCTTCCTTGGTCTGATATATCGTTCAGCAGGCTCTTCAGGCACGCACTGTAAAAGGATGATTCATACACACTTGTTTCCATTTTTACAAGTCCAACCATTCCTCTTAGTGGAACCACAACCTCTTAGTGGATCGTTCAAGCCCCTGAACTGCCTGCTTCTAATTCCTGGCAATATTTGGCTTTTGACTTTCCACCTACGTCTTTGCAATCTGAACCACAACTAGCCACGTCTCTCGGGCCCCTGTGCAGAGATTAACAAGAACAGAATGGCATCGAAGAATTGCAATGCCTTTAAGAGCAGGAAAAGCCCGGAAATTCCTCCCTCTCCAGTATGATTTTTCCCCAAGACTGAGAAGGCCCCAACAGATAGCTCCAGACGCAGAATTGTGGCACCCTCCCCAATTTTCTTTCATGATTGGATCCTGACGAAAGATCAACAGGTGGATAGAAGTGGAGATCTGGATGATACGAGGAGAGGGAGGGAGGAGATGAAAGGAAACTGAGGGCACAATCCTAACTTGGATTTAGGCCGGCACAGTTAGGTCAGCAAAGTTTGGCACAAGCAACACTGTAAAGTATGTTTGGACCACTCTCAGTCAGAGAGGCCAGAACACAGAGGTGCGTCATCCTCCCTGACTCCCAGAGTGGTCCAAATGCACTTTACGGTGGCCCTTGCGCTGGCCAAGCTTTGCTGGCCTAACTGTGCCAGCCTGACTCCCGGTTAGGATTGTGCTCTCAGACCAGGGGAAATAAAAGGAATCATAAAAGCTGGGAGAAAGGGCGAGAGGCTGCTGAACTGCTGCCGTTCTGCGAGAGTGAGCCATAGATCATCGGCCCCCACTCAGCTGGACCCATAACAGGCATTTTTGTCCATTTAATTGGACAGCCACCCTTCTGTGCCGGTGTGTGAGATGGAATACAAATGGGCATTTGGATCTGCGTGCTGCTTGATCCCTCTAATCAGGCACCATTTGTTTGCTAACAGAGACGGAGTGTCAGGCGGACTGCTTGGCTCTCTTTTCGGCACTGCAGCAGGGCAGGGCCGTCACGGGTCCAAGGCATGCTGCCAAGCCAAGCTCCGCAACCCCGTCCAAGCGCCTGGCTTCCTCTTTGCTCCATGTTCCCAGCCCTCCCCACAAATCAGGCCGTGAAAGAGGGGAGAAGCCGCAGCAAGGCCTTCCCACGCGGGAGCGCTCCAAGTGCTGCAATTCTCTGGATTGGGCCCAAGCGCCACATGTAGCAGACTCGGCACTCTGCAGAGCTATTTATTGTCGAGGCTTCTGATCAAAGCAGGCACATCCGATTTTCCCGAGGATCACAGCACGACAAGGTGTGCAGCTGCCAAAGAAAGCTTTCACGGTGCTGGGTGTCACAGCGTGAGTTCTGACCGAGTTACCAGGACCGCTGTCCGTGGCAAATGTCATGACAGGAGCGGGGGGGGGGCCTCTCCTGCAGCACCTCCAGCCCCCCCCCCATTAGCTGCCACTGAAAATGCAGAGGAAGCAGGGAGATGTGTACACACTCTGGTGAATGAGCCAGAGCTTGGGATTGCGCAGGGGGCGATGGCAAGCACACACCGTCATGCAACTCAAGTCACTAACAAATAAACTGTGCTTGAAATAAATTAACAGAGGTGGAGGGGAAGGGGGGCAAACAGGTGAATTAATCAGAGCAGTTAAGTCAGCCTTACAGAGCAAGAGGATTAGTTCATAATTGTGAGTGACAAGGGAGGACACCAGATCTGCCCTTGAAATAGCATGAAGAACACCGTTACACTTATTTTTTGATAGCCAGGGCATGGAAAAGATGCACACTGACAAGGACAGCAATCCCTTTGCATCACTGCTATACTGGCTTGAGATGGAGGTGTGTACACCGTAAGAGATGTTTGTGTAGAACAAAATCTATCTGTGCAGCCCTCTTGCAAGTGTCGCGGCCTGTGGAGGTGTGAGAGGTGGCGGCAAGAAACAGGGCCTTCTCAGTAGTGGCACCAGCCCTGTGGAATTCCCCCACTCTTGATTTACAAACTGCTCTCTCCTTAGAGAGAACTCTCGGCAGGGCCTGACGGCGTTTCTTGTTGAAACGCCTGCTGAGTTCTTGGCTCCTTTGAAACATGGACATTTTGGCTCTTACAGGTTGCACTGAAGAGGTGGGGGCAAATGCCCCAGACATGGCACTAGAGGAGCAGGAGGGCAGTGACGAGGCGGCAAGTGGCGTTTTGTTCACCTGTCCTCCCTTGCCCCTGTACGGCGCTGAAATGACATGGGGCGTGGCGGGGCGTGGCGGCATGGCAGAGCGGCACACGGGGGCGGGGAACCAGCAGAGGGGGTGGAGCTCCTCCTTCTCTGTCCCTGGGCAGCCCATTATCTGGGTCCGCAACTGATTGGTTGGTTCATTTTATAAGCTGTCTGCTGCTGGTGCACTTGCTTTTTTATTATATTGTAATTGTTTTTTATTGTAATTGCTCTTAGGTTATTTGTAATGGTTTATGAATTAGGTTCTGTTGTAATTTTATAATTATGTGTCTATGAATGTTGTATTGAAAGCCGCCTGGGGTCCCCTTTGGGGGAGAAAGGTGGGATAGATAGATGTACAGTATTAGCAGCCAACCTTACAGGGCTGTTGCAGGAGAAATGCAATGCCATCATTACTGTCCTGTTAGAAATTGCTATGGAAATTAGAGGTAATAATCTAAACTGGTCAGACTGAGAAAGGCAGAAGCCCACCCCACACACTGCCCCACACAAGGGGTGCACAAAACTTACCAATTATCAATGCCCATCCTCCTCCTCTCTCTGCAATGGTCTTGATTGGTTTTGCCAGCTAATATAACTGCAAAACCAGATTTTGTGCCTGCCACAGAATGGAATTTCTGCCTCACAGCGACATCTTGTGGTGAAAGAGAGCAATTGTTACATGGACTTTCCCAGGGTAAAGTCGATAGGCAGCGCTCCGGTCCTGCAATATTTCCCTTTCTAAGGAAACAGACCTAGGCAGGAATGGGGGTTTAAAAAGGTGGGTAGAAGGGGGAGGGTATTATGGAAAATGTGCAAAATGCTGCACCTCTGAGTGCTTGGAACACATGACATGAGCTCAGTGGAAGTAAAGCATGGAGAGAAGGCCCTGGCAGTGTGCCACAAGTGAATCATAAATGGATGTATAGGAATGCATGTGATGGAGTGAAATGAATGGATGTTTCTTGCCTTGGGCAGGAAGGCTCTGAATTTGACGGATGCAGTGCACATTTGCTGCCTGGAGCTGCCTTTGGAGGCCATTTCGAAACTGCAGTTGGTTGGCAATACAGCAACAAAGTTACCAACTGGCATCAGTATTGGGGGACATTCTTCAAGAACTGCCCTGGCTTCCAGTTTACCTGAAGGCACAATTCAGAGCACCGATATTGACCTACAAAGCCCTTGGCTTGAGCCCCTGGGATCTCCTAATCCCAGACGAACCTGCCCATCTACTGAGATCTTTGCTGGAGGCCTGGCATAGGGTTAGGGTTACCAGACCAAACTAATGTGTGTGTGTGTGTGTGTGTGTGTGCGCGCGCGCGCGTGCGCACACACACACACACACACACAATTGGACATGAAATGAGTGGCAGCAGAAAATGAGGCCTTCTGAAGGCCTGAAACACCCTTCCTCTGTCCATCCACTCAGCCCCGTCCACATGGCCTGACTTTGCCAGGTCAACACACTTTTCATTCATGCTTTTAACAGAGTCTAGGATCTTCTCTAGAGACCGGCCTACTTTAAACTTTCAGTGGATGCCCCCGCTGTTGCTTTTTGCTGCCATCCTGTTTGTCGCTTTTTGACGGTCCCTCTGGTTTTAGGTCTTGCAAGGATTTTTAATTTTCAGTTGTGAGCTGCCTCAAAAAAAACTAAGGTTAAGAGGCCAGATTGAAAATAGGTTGATAGCAGGAACAGAATATTGAAAGGCCAAGGAGGAGACAAGTTTCAAACCAACAACGAAATGAGACGAAGTCCACTGCTTAAGTTCTCATTCATTCCAGTGGGGTTTGTGTAGGCAGTTGCGGATCTAGGGGATGCTAGGGATGGCACGAGCCATGGGCGGCGCCATCTTGGGTGGGTGCTGTTAGCATGGTGCGCCAGCCACGCCCCCAGGATGGCGCCCACCCTGCCCCCGCAACTGCCCAGGCCCTGCACCACGTTCTCCTAGCTCCCGCTGGCCTTAAAGAGCCAGCGGGAGTGAGGAGAACGCAGCGGAGAGGAGAATGCTCTGCTTCTTAGAGCAGGGGGGCGGGGCACCACGTCATGATGTCACAATGTGGTGACATCATGATGTTGCGTGCCTCCTGGGGGCGCATTTTCATTGGGCGCTATGGCCGCAATTTCGAGTAGGTCCACCCCTGTGTGTAGGAGGAATTCTGAGTGGATTAAACGCTGGAAGGTAAACTTGAAAAAGGAAAAGAGGGCTGAGTCAAAGAAACTGGTAAAATATATCCCCATCCCAGGAGATGATGATGATGATGATGATGATGATGATGATGATGATGATGATGA